>JARGXW010000336.1:0-149423 GCA_029204085.1 Mycena sp. CBHHK59/15
ACGTTCTCAACCGTGAGACTCTGTACCTGAGTGCGAATAAACTTCAGTTTTTGCAGCAGAACTGAAAGTTCTGGGCCGAATTGTTGATGACAATGGAATCCGGATGGATCCGGATAAAGTTGATGTCTAATAAATTGGAAGACACCTACCAACCGAGACTTGCTTCGCGGGTTTCTGGGATCTGTAGGTTACCTTGCCGATGATTTGGCCTCAATCCGAATTCCGATGGGAATTCTTCATGGTCTTACCGGTGACACCGTTCCGTATCGATGGAGTTACACCCATCAGTGCGCATTTGAGGATGTGAAAGGCGGTGCTAACCAGGGACGAGACCATCATAGAGTTCCGTTGGATTACAGGAAGGAGGCATTGCCGGCCTTTCTGGTAACAGATGGCTGTAGTTCCGGGATTGCGGGTGTTGTTTGTCAAGGCAAAGACTGGAAAAATGCGAAGGTTGCGGCCTTCTTTTCAGCGAAATTAAATGCTGCACAGCAAAACTATCCCGTACATGAGATCGAAATGCTTGCGGGAGTTGAAGCGATGCTTCGACACCGAGATATCTTGCAGGGATTTCATTTTACCTGGATAACAGACCATAAGGGACTTATTCACCTTATGAACCAGAAAAACCTATCTGGCCGGCAAGCCAGATGGGTTGAGAAGATCTCAGAGTTCGAATTTGAAGATCCCAGTACGTTCCAGGGACCGAAAATGTGTTGGCAGATGCACTGTCCCGAATTTATTCTAATGAATCTCCGGGCACAGTCCGAGCTAGGAGCGAGTACACCTATCTAGTCGTTACTAGTGGCTGGGATGGACTGGAGATAACCAAATTCATAGCCAATAAATTTGGCCGAGATCTGTTCTTTAAGCACATCCTGGACAACCCGAAGTCGTACCGCAATTTTGAGGTATCAGACGGACTCATTTACCTTCGGGAGATGGATCGCAAGGTTCTGTGTATCCCCAAATTAGTGTTCCGAGGCAGGAATATCGTGAGATTGTGATCTCTGAAGCCCACTCTCTACTTGCGCACCTGGGAACAAAGAAAACCTTGGATTATCTCTGAGACCATGTCTGGTGGAAAGACATGGTAGATGACACGCAAAGCTTCTGCGAGACGTGTATCACCTGCAAACGGAGTAAGCCCAGCAATCAGAAGCCTTACGGCTTACTGCACTCCCTTTCTCCCCCGGGCAACCGTGGGACTCGGTTGGAATTGATTTTGTTGGTCCACTCCCTGAATCTAAAAACAGGGATGGAGCCTTTAATTCAATAACGGTCGTAATTGACCTTCTTACCGGCATGGTACACTTGATCCCCGGTCGGATTAATTACACCGCTAAGCAGATCGCCGAACTCATGTTCGAGCACATCTATCAGCTTCACGGGCTCCCAAAATCTATCGTGAGTGATCGAGATGTGTTGTTCACCAGCATATTCTGGAAACACTTGCATGAATTAGTGGGAACAAAGCTGCACATGTCCAGTGCTTACCATCCCGAGTCCGACGGAGGAACGGAGCGTGCAAACCGAACTGTTACTCAGATGTTGCGTCAGTGCATCGGGCCAAAGCAGAAGGACTGGGTTGCTAAATTACCTGCAATTGAGTTTGCCATGAACTCGGCGCGATCTGAGAGCACCCATTGCCACCTCGACCGGTTTGGGCTGTTCTGTGTGGGAGAGGTGCTCTGTGTCTAAAAAAGTATACCTTTCCATATATACATGATATGTCTACCAATGATGTTCAAGGGTTCCACCAATCATCCAACAATGGTGGCACTAAAAAGGCAATTTTGTCGAAATACCACTTCTGGGTGATGGACAAGCTATCTGTGTACTGCGACGGAATATCGTAAGAAATTCCTATTGATTGACCTGTCTTGCATGGCTGTCCATTGAGCGGTTATGGAGATATGAAGGGATAAAAATTTCCTCAAAAGGCAATTTTTGTCGAAACACCACTTCTGGACGATGGACAAGCGATCTGTTTATTGCGATAAAATATCGTAAGAAATCCCTATTGATTGATCTGACTTGCATGGCTGTCCATTGAGCGTTTATGGAGATATGAAGGGATGAAAATTTCCTAAACAGGCAATTTTTGTCGAAACACCACTTCTGGAGGATGGACAAGCGATCTGTTCATTGCGATGGAAAAGCGTAAAGAATGCATATTGTTTGACCTAACTTTAATGGCTGTCCATTACGCGGTTATCGAGATCTGAAGGCACGAAAATATCCTAAAATGGACATTTTCGCCAAAAGCACCACTTATGGATGATGGACAAGCGAACAGTGTATTGCGATGGAGTAGCGTAAAAGATCCTATCGATTGACCTAACTTGCCTGGCTGTCCATTGAGCCGTTATGGAGATATGAAGAGATAGAAATTTCCTAAATAGGCAATTTTTGTCGAAAATACCACTTCTGGACGATGGTCCAGCGCAAATTGCGTAAATTGCGCAAATTTCGTCTTTTGGTGTTTCTTGCACTTGCACATGTTTGGTTCAACTGGCATCAAAGCATAGCATCAACACAAACCCTTGCGCCTGTGTGCCAGGTTACAACAAATGCAAAGCAATGGAAACGAAAGCAAGTTGTGTTTATCTGTGCGCAAGCGACCGGGACTTGGGTGAATTGTCGAAGGAGGGGCAATGGATGACATGGTAGTGCTCAGGAATAGGGATCCCCACCGTAACCGTACAATACGGTGTATGGTTACGGGTCATACAGTAAGCCATAACCATCCCGTATGGCCATCTGGGAGGCTTTGTACAGTTATGGTTATGGTACGGCTTGTTGAAAACACGACACTGAGGGCACCAGGGTGGAAGCGGTGGGTCAAAGCAGGCAAAGGCATGGCAGAAAAGGCTGAATTTACATTATGCAGCCTCACCCTCCTCATTAAAGCCCGTTCTCGACACCCGCATACCGTACAAATACGGGTCTCGGTGCCGTAAAAGCCGTACCGTATACTGTCCCATGTGGCAAGAAAATCCAACCCGTAACATACCGTAATTTTTATGGCCGTAACCACAACGGTTACGGTGGGGATCCCTACTCAGGAAATCATAATCTGGTGTGGCAAAGGAGAGAGACTGTGATGTGGCAAAAGTCGTTGATTCGCCTCTGTTACAGGTTGTTTGGCAATCCATACTTTGGAAACGACAAGAGTTTATGTAAGCACTAGACAGTGGGGGGTGATTATATAAGCCAGCGTAGATTCAAGTGTTCGGAAACAGGAAATCAGTTAGTAAGCAATTAGAGTGTTGGTATATTAACTCTTCTGAGTTTTTAAACATACAAAATAAATCACAGGAACCCTCGTTCAGTCATTTGTCATGTGAGCGATCCATATTAATGAGTTTATTCATTCCAATAGTATATCATGGCTAAAATCAACCTGTATGAACATGGAGTTCCAAAATGATGTGAATTTGGCTTGCATCATTCTTTTTCGAGGACAAGGGGTGCATTTGGACAGTAGGGAAAGCACTACGTTATGACGGTGTGCAGAGCGTTTTCTGAGTTATCATTTATGTAGTAGTTTACCACCTTTCTCCAATTCATCTGCTTTGCAAGTTATGGTCCGGCCCCCCGACTCGTTAATTTTGCGACATGCCTAGACTATTTTTCCCATCGAGGGACACATATGTCCATTATATAGAGCCACTGCTGTGCCTGACAATCCGTTGACTGGTTCCCGAGTTGCGTGTTACTATTTTGTAAGCACCCTTTTGTTGGTGCGCTCTCACTCAACTTGTGGGCCGCTGCCCATTGAGTTGAGTTGTATGTATCACCAAGGATTTAAAATCAAGGCGAAACTTTCTGCCTCTTCAGATCTTGGCTATATCTTGTTTTTGAGTGTGGCAAAATTCAGGGTTTCATTTGATTTAACATGGTGAAAGCTTCTACAGGGTCACCTGTGCATGCTGGCCTGTTTGCCTTTTGACTTCAGGCTGTCGTAAATAATCGGAAAAGCCTCTAGGGCTTGCATTGCAGAGATGCAATCTGGTAGTTTAAATCATTGCCTTTTGCTTTCCATCGATTTGAGTTCTTCCAGATCATTCCTTGTCGCATCTTCGGGCTGATATTATTAGGAGACTATGCCTTCTTGCGCAGCTCGCCCTTGCCATCCCAGGACACCGAATCCACCATGAGTAACTGCTACACCGGTTAAGGTCCGGGTTAGTGGTTCGGGCTTCTCAGTGTCTCAGCAAGGGACGTCATCTGCCTCGGTGTCTTGGTGTCTTTGGTTCAGGTTTGGGTTGGTTCTTGTTTGGCCGTTGGTGAACCATGGTGATGGCGATGGGAATTGGCCATGTAAGAAATGTGAGTACTTGATTTGTGATTTATTTTACGCTTAGTCACTGGCCCACAAGGGCTTCAATTGGTGTGTTGGGAATTTGCAGAGAATATCCTGAAAATTAAGATGGCTCGTAGCAAGGGATTTCAGAGTGATAGACTCAGCTTGATGGTGTTTCTGGGTCAGAAGAAATAGTAGATCTTGGTTCTGTGGGTGGCAGGAACTGAAATGGCCTGATTCATGCTTGCTGTGACTTGCGGTGAAAGTGATGACCTCGAGGCTTAGAATTGGAATTGCACCGGAATTTGGTGATTGTCCATGGCAAAACAAGGTTTACAGACAAGGCAAAAACTGTCTATTGGCTCGGATGTCGACTGATGGGCCATACAGGAAATATACTGACTGCCTGCTTCGTTATGTGCCAGAGTCACGTATCAGTGATTAGGGTGGAACTTGTTTGTTGCAAGTGAAGAGGCGTGGTCCGCTCAATAACACCCAATGAAGGGCTTAGGCAGCCATTCGAGGTTTTGCAGGTTATTGCGTGATGTGTGCTACCCGGCTTCAGGAATGCCATACCAGTCAGCGCGGAATGAGCCAGGCATTCACCATAGGTGCTTGAGTGGAGGAGGACTCTGTGCATCAAGGAGGCATGGCCCGCTTAAAACGTGAAGGGAGGGGCTATGTTCATGGGGTGGAGATTGTACAGGTCAATGCATGTCGCTTGCCCACCCGGGTTCAGGACTGCTGTTGCAGTCAGCAGGGAATCAGCCATATTTTTGCCTCTGCGCACAGCGATGTACTCATGGAACGTGTTGGGTGTCCTGAAACGTTCTGGAGCATATTCTGTGAAAAATTGCATGAGTGGTACCTAGGGCCGTGATGACGGATCTACCCGGCTGGATCATCTGCTACCCATCGGAAGGGGTGTGTTACGTGTCCTATGCGACATTCTGACAGTCAAACATTCAAATCAGGTTGCCGGACCTAGATCTTTTATTTCAGGTACTTGAAAGTAATTTGAAATCCTTCCAAGGCTTGTATCTTGTGAATGTGGCTTGAGCTGCTTTGCCCACGATCAAGTGAAGACAGCAATGTGTGTGTCTGCCCCCAGCTTCAGGAATGCCGTAACAGCCAGCAGTGAATCAGCTTTGTGTGAATGGTGGTGGTAGTCGCCACCCAACATGTTTGACAATCGGGTGGCGTGATTTGGGCCAATGTGAGGGGAGTGCGTGGCCCACCACAGTGTCCTTGAAATATCTGGAGAATATTCTGAAAAATTGCCTTGACCATACTGAGGGGAGTCCTGACCAATACACTCAGCTGTAGGGTGTTTCCTAGACGGAAAAAATGGGTGATCTTAGTTTGACATGTGGCTGGAACTGGGAAATGTCAGTTGGTATGCTGTGTGACTTGCGGTCAAAGCAATGCCTGCAAGGCTTAGATCTGTTATGGCACTCCAAAGAGAGGGCAGCAGAGACTATCACCCTTCATATGTGAGGTATACTGTGTCTAGTATGCTGGACTGACACCACTAGACACAGTCTGTGTACTGTGTGCCTGCTGATTAATTGATTTAGCCTGAAGAGTGTTTTCCTCCCTCAAGGCTTGGAATTGATATAGCAATCGAAGCGCTTGGCATTGAGTGAAGCCGTATATATCAGCAAGGATTTAAAATCAAGGCAAAACTTTCTGCCTCTTCAGATCTTGGCTATATCTTGTTTTTGAGTGTGGCAAAATTCACGGTTTCATTTGATTTAACATGGTGAAAGCTTTTACCGTGTTACTTGCACTTGCTGGTCTGTTCGCCTTCCTCAAATAATCATCTGACACTTGTTCAAGAATTTTGAGCATAGAGCCATTGGGGTGAGATGTTCAAATCGGTTGGCTGGCGCTGTATTGTTTATTTCAGCCTGTCAGAAATAATGCGAAAAGCTTCTGATGCTTGTGTCTCATGCATTTAATTGATGTAGATGATGGAATCTGATAGTTTAGACACTTACATCTTCGTTTCCATCGATCTGCCTTCCTGTGGATCATCCCTATCTATCTTATCCCAGAACCTGGTCCAGGTTCTTTTTCTTTAAGCTCCATTTCTCTAAAATAAAGAGGACTTAGAGCCGAATTCTATCAGAACCTGGGTTTAATACCCAGGTTCTGTACTAAACCCAGGTTCTTGCCTAGGTCCTCACCCAGGTGTTGTAATGAGATCACCAGATGGAAGCCAAAAAGGCAGAAATAGCACCAGATGGAAGGCAAAAAGCCCTGTCACATTGTCACACTATGACTAAATATGTGACAGAGTACAAATAAGGAAGGCGGACCCGTCTGAACCAAACACTACCAAAACCCACTTTAACACCAGGTTCTGTACTAAACCCAGGTTCTCACCCTAGTTCTCTCTTAAACACCCAGGTTGGATCCTCGTCGTCCTGGTCTCCCAGGAGATCCTGGTAGCGTGGAACGCTTAACAACGTCGCAGTTGACTTGTGGTTCTGGCGAGGCTTCCGAGGCTTGTACAGGCCTTGCTTTATGTGCTCGGAGCGAATTTCCGCACGGATCTGGATAACGAGATGAAAAGTAGGTTTTTCTGGCTTAAAGCAGGCACACCTTTGTTCGCTTTTCAATTTTAGGCAAGCCCAGGCGAACACGATGATCGGATTGTTCGATTTTGGTCCAGGAGAACGTACGCTCGCAGCCGGCTTGGTTCACGACTAGTTGGAGAATGATAATCGCGAAGCATGCAAGCTCCATGATATCACTCGATCCGGCAAGTGCCTGCCATACCATGACGGGGTCAATGTTCTCCTGGGTAGAATAAGCACAGAATGAATAGCGGCAATTCGGATACACTCACATGAATTTCCTCCCACTCCTTTCCATCGAAATCACCAAAATCGGCACGTCCTGCTAAGTATTGCACGAACACCTTTGAAACCTGTGCCTCTTTCACCTTCCTCTCCTCCTTAGTATCTGTATTATCGGGGCGATCCATCACCCGGCGGTATAACTACCATGTCCATGAGCATGGAGAAGGAAGGAGTGAACTCCGAAGACGTACCAAAAGCACCATATTAAGGCATTTAATCTGATTGAAGTTGGTGTTGGGACCGAAGCAAGCCATCTTCTCGAACGGGTTCAGAATGAGTGCGACCAGAAAGACAGGCTGGTCGCAGTCCTTCCAACGCTTCTCGAGACGAATTAGCATTGCAGTTTTAACCTCCTCCTCGGCATGGTCGGTGAAGCGGAGGAAAATACCTGTGATGGTGAGTAAGACCTGGTCAGGGCGTGTGGAATCCTGCTGGTTAATATTTGTGGCCAGGCATATCGACTCGAGATCGCCGAGTACGGTCTCAAGACATGCCAGAACATTTCGTCCTTGATGAGTGCACAATACTTTTCTGCATCTGCACGCAGACGCTCGCCTTCTATGGATACTGCAGTACTGACCTGGGCGTCGATAATGGCCTTACGGTTTTGATAGACAGCGAGCTGGATGGGCTCCTTCAGTATGAAGAGCCGCCAGAAGGCAACGAAATGAGTCGTCCAGCGGGTGAGATTTGCGATAAGGTACGCGAGGATAATCATACGGCCGACGTTTTGCATGCTGATAATCTTTTGTGATTTGTCAAATATCTTGCGAACCTTGCCGTGGTTGTTGAGCCACGAGATCAGCCCGGTGGCGTCCTCGGCGATGGCGGCCGCCATATCGTGGACTTTGAAGTAGTCGCCGAGGATTAATTGACACTGACTTCGATGTCAGCAGGTTCTGCGCCTCGGCACAGCATGAACACGCACCTGATGCGCCCAACACGAAGGTAAAATTAACCACTGGCGCTTTTTACCCAGGTTGAGTCTACCTTTCTTGCTCCCGCCGTCCGCATCAGTGGTGAAGTATCGGATCTTGCAATTGTATTTTTTCTCGACACGGTCAATCATGTCCTCGAAGAGTTCACATAGGGCGGTCCTGTCCTTGTTCAATGCCGTGACCTCGGCAAGCTCAACCAAGTAAGAGTTGAGAAGCTATAAATGCCGTGGACGACTTCGAAATACATAATGGCACGTACTTTATAATTTGCGTTAGCGCAGACAGCATTTACAGAATCCCTCTTCTTGCACTTCCAACCATCGGTTCTGTTTCACAAGCTTAGTAAAAATGCGTGTCATATTCAATGAGGACTCACGAAAGGCCCGTGTTCTGGTCGTTTAGGGTCCTCACTGTCTTGGCGTCGACTTCTTCCGCCGCTTCGTTAAGGAGTCGGCCGCCCACGACCTTTCCCGTTGGCATGATTTCAGGGGCGGTGGAGTGTAACATCCCAAAGAGAATTAACATCTCTGGCTCGCGAAAGGCACCGAGTGGTAACCCGCCCGAGACGATGGCGCGCAAGGCCTGCCGCCGCACTGCAGCCACCTCCGATGCGGCATAGGGCATGTCATTCTTCCGGTACGTCGTGAGAGTCGACTGGGTTTGGGCGGGCTGGTGCTTTTTCGGCTGCGGTTCCGTTGTATCCGGTGTAGCGGGACGAGGGCGCTTCTTTTGTTAGTTGCTTCCCGTTGGGCCCTGGCTTCGGCCTTCGCCTCGGCGGAGGCGTTCCCACACTCAGACTTCCCACCAATCAGATGTGCAATCCATGCCAACTTCTCAGAACGAGTATGTCTGACAGCGGTGCAGGCTAAATGAAATGAGTTATATTTTTAGACGTTCACTGAACGTCTTACCATCTCGGAAGGATTGCCCCTGCGTCAATATGTCGGTTATAGGAGAACCAGCATCTTCCATATGCCGTTTGACACAGGCTTTGCAGTAGGTGTGGAAGTGAGTGTTATTTTGCTTCTCGCCCTTGTAGAAGTACGCCCATAGTGCGTTGGACATTGAGACGTCGCCGTTGTCGCGACGTGCAGAAGAAAAGATGGAAAGATGGAAAATCAAAATTACATAACGACCCTCACGCGATGGCTGAAGGCCTTCACCGAAGGGCAGCTCTCAGCCCGAAATCCTGAAGGCCTTCATGAAGGCCGTCCGAAGGCCTTCACTAATAAAGGCCTTCGCCCTTCGGGTGAACACTGATGGCGACACGACGCACGCTAATTAGGACATTCAACGCGCGTTTTTAATGCCTCTGAATAGATGCCAATATTGGGACTTGTATTCGGCTCCTCTGAATATTTTTTACAGCTTATTTGGTACACAAATCATGGAGCTGCATCCAATCCAGAATTGTCCTATGAGGAAGGGGTCCGAAGGCAATTACAAATGCTGCAGCTACATTTTGGTAATTCTACGTGTATGAGTCGTCTCACAAACCAACAGGGCCATTCTGACCCAAATTTCAGGTGACTTGGAGTAGATCTGAGCGCGCCACGGGCGGTTCCCTCCCTGGAGGCGGCACTTAGCCATACTCCCAAATGAAAAAAAAGTTTTCGCTGATTTCCTTCTATCACTAATTGCTATTGAATTATTCCGAAAGGTCTAGCTAGGTTTTAGACTATTCCACCCAGAACTCGTAGAGATATCCGCAATTCTTTGGCAGGGATCAAAAATGTCTGAAAATGGAAAAAAAAAATCTGCTTGCACCGTTGGTACTGCATTTAGCTGTAAAGAAAAAGAACCTGGATCCAGGTTCTGGGATAAGATAGATAGTCGTATATGTGTCCGATTTGTCGCATGAGAAAGTGGAGGCAGGGGGAGAAGTTTGAGTTCACAGAGAATATTTTCTTCCAGCATATATTGCCCAGTTTGGGCATTTCCGCACAAGGTACATGATTGCAGCGGTATGACTAGTGGTAGAGGCCCGCGGTTTGGCACCAATCTAGTTGTATATGTGCCCAATTTGTCGCATAAGAAAGTGGATGCAGGGGAAGAAGTTTGGGTTTAGAGAGAATATTTTCTCCTGGCATATATTGCCCAGTTTGGGCATTTCCGCACAAGGTACATGATTGCAATGGTGTAACTTGTGCTAGAGGCCCACGGTGTGGCACAAATCCAGTTCTATATGTGTTCGATTTGTTGCATAAGAAAATGGAAGCAGGGCAAGGACCTTTCTGTCGCAGCGAATATTTATTTCAGCCCTGTTTGGTCAAGTTATGGACATGGATGAGTAGGTACATGATTTCTCAGTCAGGACACGTGGTGGGGACCTGCGCTTTGGCACAAATCCAGTTGTATATGTGCCCGATTTGTCGCATAAGAAAGTGGAGGCAGGGAAAGACATTGGGGTTCCCAGAGAATATTTTCTCCTGGCATATATAGCCCAGTTTGGGCAATTTCGCACAAGGTACATGATTGCGGTGGTGTAACTTGAGCTAGAGGCCCGTGGTGTATCATAAATCAACTTCTATATGTGTCCGATTTGTCGCATAAGAAATTGGAGGTGGGGCAAGAACTTTGCGGTCGCAGTGAATATTTATTTCAGCCCTGTTTGATCAACTGATGGAGGTGGATGAGTATGTACATAATTTCTATGTCAGGACACATGGTGGGGGCCCGCTGTTTGGCAAAAATTTAGTTGTATATGGGTTGCATTTGTCGCATAAGAAATCGGAGGCGGAGCAAGAACTTTGTTCACAATGAATATTTATTTCAGCCTTGCATCGTGAAGTCTTTCGCTGGCCACATAAAATCTCTTGCTACCCTAGGAGACAGCTACATGTATACACTCGATGCTGAGAGGGAGATGATTTGAGCACAAATGGCTAGTCAACGTGCCCAACAATGTGCCACTGCTTATGTCATCACCACAAGTTGTGATGCTGACAAAGCAATTCCCAAAAAGGGATACAAGTAAACTTCTGCGCCTCTCCAAGCAGATATGCAAGAAACACCACTCAAAAGACATAAAGGTCGGTAGTGAATTTGGATATTAAACCGGACAGCCCTGAGATGAAAAGAAAGTGGCATTTATCTACACATCATCGGATTATCTTAAAGATTCATGCCCTGCATCACTGACAATGAATGCCTGCCCAATGTATGGTGGACAAGTACTTGAATAAAAAATAGCACTAAATTTAAAATGATCTATGCATTGACAGAAAAAAATTCGTCAGGCCTATTTGGTCAGGTAATGGCAGTAGGTACATCATTGTGGATGCGGGACCCGTGGTAGAGGCCTGTGCTTTGGTAGAAATGTAGTTGAACATAGGCCGCATTTGTCGCAAAAGAAAGTGAAAGTGGCAAAAGAAGGTTGTGTTCACAATAAATATTTTTGTAGGGCCTTTGTCACGATTAGATGCAAATCTTATCGTTCCAATGCCTATCTAAGCGCTCGAGATCTAAGCGCTGGATGACAAGATGGCTATGACAGAGCCCGGCCTGAAGGATGACTTCATGGTGATGTCAGAGATGACGTCAGAACACGTTGAAGAAGCAGGACAATGAGAACATGCGGTTACGGGTAGTTGCAGTATATATTTACATTAGTTCACACGGTTCGCTAGACAGTATAAGTAGAGTAGCCATTACGCTGTTGTAGTTTAACCTTTTATTCCATCATCTTCGAGATCTACACGAGCACCACCCAATCCCTCTCATCTTACCGAGAGTGGACACTTAAGGTCTTGACTGTGACAGCCTTTGTGGTCATAATGTGGTAATGCCACACAAGGTACATGATTTTGGAGGTAAGACATGTGGTAGAAGCCCGCACTTTTGTAGAAGTGTAGTTGTATATGGCCCTCATTTGTCGCACAAGAAATTGGAAGCAGTGCATTGAATTTGCGTTGACTGTGAATTATTTCTGGAGGCACATTTGGTCAGGTGATGCAAGTGCCGCACAAGTAACATCATTGCGGAGGAAGGACACCCGGGAGAGGCCTGCGCATTGGTGGAAATATAGTCATATATAGACCGGATTTGTCGCAAAATAAATTGGAAACAGTGCATGTCGTTGGCTTCCACAGAGAATATTTTCACCTAGCATGTGTGGCCCCATTTGGGCAATCCCGCAGAAGGTACATGTTTTGCATGGGCGGGACAGGTGGTAGAGGCCTGCTCTTTAATAAAAATGTAGTCCTATATAGGCCACATGAGTCGCAGGAGAAACTGGATGGCACGCAGGCAGTTTGCGACCACAACGAATGTCTTCTTCATGCCGTTTAGTGATGTGTTTAGCTTCACAACGCAAAATCACGTGTTGCGTCCGCTATAAGTGTCGGAGGAGGCTGAATTTTTGGTATGGCATATATTGGCATATGGTAAAGACGTCGAGCGCAAATCATGTACAGTTGAGGCCTATCCATGGGGCGATCGACGGCAATTGAGGATGTGGAGCGTGCGATCAATAGTGATCGGCAATAATACCAAAAAAGGAAATTTGATCCCGATCGGATAGGGGGGCCTATCCTATGAAGTCGACGCTATGTAGAGATCACCGAGTGTCAAAGTTAATTCCAATTTATTCAAACCAAAATCTCATAAAACTCATCCTGAAAGCTTTTGATAAACCTCTCCACAAACTCGCTCTCGAGGCTGGTTTCACCCCAGGTAAACGTAATATTCAACGTTCCGCTCGGGTCACCCACGACGTTGATAGATAGTCCAGCACCCGCGACTACGTCGGCTTGGCCAAAGAAGATATTCTCAATGCGCCAGTTTCCCTCCTCCAGTGCGTTAAAGCGCCCGAGATTAGAGATTTGGATGCCGATCATGCGTTTCTTCCCAAGCTCGCTCGCCATGAACTTCTTGAGGTTACCCACGAGCCTGAGCAGCCCCACGATGTAGCGGGCGTCGGTCTTCTCTGCCTGGAGTTCAGCGGCGAAGCGCCGGGCACGGTCCCAGGAGAACATGGTGTCGACGGGCGCGGTGACGAAGAAGTCGGACGCATAGTGACAGATTACCTCCGTGTCTCTTACGCCGATGATGCGACGCAGCGAAATCGCGACGTTCGTAGAGAGGTATTTGTACTTGGTATCGACCAGGACGCGCGAGAGGGCACACGTCTGGAGGACCCACAGTGCTGAAGTGATAGTGGCGTTATGGGCATGGCAGAGTGTGGATAGTTTCTGCATATTCGAAGCAGGGAGAGTGATAAGGCGGACGTTGACTCGGAGATAGGGAACCATAACAGGTACATCGTTGGCTGTCCATGTACTGCCTCGCGCTGTCCATGATGAGGGAAGGAGATGGGTCCCCACCGCAGAAAGGAGCTTGCGAAATGAAGGTCCGATATCGGTAACAGAGTCGATGGAAGGTGGAACCGGTAGGTCTGGGACAGATACAGATGGAGAAGAATCTTGAGAACGCGGATCTCGGAGTGCCTTGAGGAGGCCGTGGTGGAATGTTGCCGCGCTGAGCCCGTCGGCTGTCGCGTGGTGGAAGACAGCGAGAACGGTCCACCCGCCGAGAACCTGCACACGCCAGAGTGGTACATCGCCCTGTGTGTCAACAAAATTTGTGGAGAGTTGTTTTTCTAGCGTGTCCTTGAGATTGCACTCGGGAGAGAACTCGACGATACGGGATAGATCGACACTCGGGAGGCGAATAAAGGCAACATTGGAACTGGCTTCATTGCCTTCCAACCGGACGCTCAGCAGCGCATGCGTCTCAATCAACGTACGGAGGGCAGGAAATAATCTCTCCTGCGTCAGAGGCGCTCCATCCTCCGCAGTGTACTTTGCAGACAGCACGACGTTGGTACCGTGGCCCAGAAAGTGGCGGGTGACCTGAAATCTCTCTAAGAGGCCTGCTCCTGAATTAGAACTACTGTTGAGGAAGGTTATGTAGGAACTAACCAAGCCGGCGTAGTGGGGTGTACGAGGGCATGCGGTGGTAGAGGTCAAGGAGATGTTTACCAGTTTTCTGACAAATTGATTGTGACGTTCCGGCGTTGATTGCCGTTCTTGCGTTGTGAAGAGCACCCGACAGTAGAAGTAGTGGTGGGATGGTTTGGTCCGGAAATCGGTCCGAACCTGAACCGAACGCGACGTTCAGGTTCAGGGTTCGGAAAATTGCTGAACTTGAACGCGTGGTCCGGTTCTCGGTTCCCGGGCTGTGAGATTTGCTGAACGCGTTCGAACCGCGTCCGAACCGCGAACGCGGATGGAAATTTTGATATCGGAGACATCCGTCGGTACGCTAAAATGACTTGATAGGTATTACATAATTTCACATCTTCCGGCAGGGCGCCTGCTGGGTCTTGCTGCTTGCATCCAGGGCTTTATGTGCACTCTGGCGGCTTAATCTGAGTCTAGGCTTCCGGAAACCCCGAATCAGCGGCCAATTGCTGCAAAATGTGCTAAAAAAGATCTAGCTCTCGACGCCAAGGCCGCCCATGCGCCGTACAATGTGCTCTTGCGGCCGATCCTGAAACCGAGGTCATATCGCACGGTAATAGGTGCGCTCAAAGTAGAGTTCTGCGGCCGGTCGCAGACGCAGATGATCATGTGGCCAGTGACCGGCCGTCACCGTTGGTAGATGTTTAGTCGTGTGTGCCTAAGCCCTCCGTGAATCGGAAATTTCTCGTCTCTTGTCTCTTCATCGCCCCCCGGGCTTTATACCACCTTATCTACCTCGGAAACTCATAATATCGACTTAATACTAGCCCATCCATGTCTGGCCACAAAAATCTCCCGAAACTCGCCCAAATCGCGTGGGCCGCGGACGAGGGAGCTCTGACTTGGATTCTCCTCGAGAAGCTTCAAAAAAAGGAGAATTTCGTTGTTCTCTTCAGAAAACAGGACCCCAAGGAGGTGCGTACGCCACTGCCTATTACCTACGTAAAATCTGACACCCTTCAATCAAGAATACCTCCGGTGACCGTAAGATTACCGTCTATGAGCGTGCAAGTATCGCGTCGACTTGATAGCCTCCAGGATCGTCATGTCAAGCTTGAGCTGGGCAATCTTTGCAGCAAGATCCCCCTCTGCGTCGTCGTCATCCAGATCCAGATCATCGTCGTCAGGAGGAACGAGTATGTCGCGAAGGATCATGTGTTTGAGATAGGACCTCGAGACTTGGGACAGTTTCCCGGCCCATTTCCGAGGCAGAAGAGGGGGAAAAGATGGCTGGGAGGTCCGTGATTATTTTGCTGATTTTATCGTGCTCGAGCGGCTCTTATCGATGTAAAAGTACGCGAAATGATCAATTAGGCCGGAAATGGTCATGGAACAAATAAGTGACGGCCGGTCACTGGCCACATGATCATCTGCGTCTGCGACCGGCCGCAGAATTCTACTTTGAGCGCACCTAATTTATTTTCCTTCATTTCTCTATGTTCTACTCACGTTTTTCTTGTAGTCACGATGATCATTTCCAAGTTTACCAGGCGCACTGTGAAAAACTCAACATCGAGATGCACCCCCGTGCTATTCCTGATACCAATTCCTCCTGGCAACGAGTACATACTTTTCTCGTCTTCTTCTCTGAGTCATTTGCTGATATCTTCTAGAATCCAAGCAACGTTGGATGGAGTCGTTGTTGCGCAGCCAAGGCCGACCGTGTTTACTTCCGAGGGCCTGCGTGACTTTCTCATTGAAATGATCATTACTCAGGACGAGGTATGAAAACCTTCTTTATCTGTAACAAACCATGTGCTAACATTGTGTTGTGAGGCCCTTTCTATTGTCGAGCGGCCGAGCTTCAGACGGCTGTTGCAGTACTGCCGTCCGTCTATCCAGGAGAGCGACATCCCCACTCGCAAACGATTCGAAAGTACATTCTGCAGCTTGCGGATGACGTCCAAAAAACTTTGTGCAATGAATTTCAGGTGGATGGATTTAATTGAACCCCTTTTATCGGTTGCATAGTAAATATATTATTTCTAGAAAACCCTGCGCTTGCATTGCATGTTGCACGTTGCGTGGACCTCCGACGCTGGAAAGCCATATTTGAACATCAACAATCATTATATTCGCTCTCCCCCTGACCGCCCGAACGACTGGGAGATTGTCACTGATGAGCTCGCATTTGTGGAGATCGAGGGTCGGCATACCGGTGCGAATATTGGAACGGCAATCCTGAGTACACTCGACAAGTACGACCTCCGTGGGAAGGTGGATTGGATCACGTCTGACGGTGCATCCGTCAATCGCACCACCGCCAAGGCCATCGAACGGGGCCCGGACGAGCGCGACGGGGGTTGGACGGCCAAGGAGTATGATATGATGTATGTTCCCTGGTTTTTTTGTTGTCTCGGACAATCTTACACTGATAAAATTTCAGGTGCATTGAGCATGCCGTTTACATTGCTTCGAAGCACTTTGTGGAGACGGTTTCCCCGACACCGCAAAAGTCGTTGGTATCGCAATTACATGCTGACCAAACAAGAGTGGACAAAGATTGAAGTGATTCACGAGGCTCTTCGCGTACAATATTCTCTTATGTTATCACACGCACGATTGTAGTTGACGATCGGTTGTATAGGAACCCGCCGATGTTACACAAACCTTCTCGAGTGAACGAAAGCCGACCGTGTGGCGCAACATCCCACCTTCGAATTCCTCATCAAGCGGTGGGAAACAATGTCGACTCAGCCTAAATTCGCTGAAATCAAGGACGCCCTTCTCGAGGGTGCGAAGAGCCTGAAGAAATGGTTTCATCGCTCAGAGACCACATCTGGCGCATATTTCATTTGCCTTGGTGAGTTTATTACACGAGCATTTTCACATTACTTACTTCCAACGAGTTTTGAACCCTGGCATCAAAGATGTTTACTTTCGCGCTCATTGGGGAGACGAGGAGTACAAGGCCGGTATGGAGGCCTTTGAAGAAGCTGTATGTCTGTTAAAAATATTTTTTGAGTCGCCTAACGATTGCTCAGTTTGATAGGTACTCTGCCGCGAACCACGACAATGAGGACACGGAAATGTCCACGGCCCCTGTCGCGGCAAAGCCCGCCCCGCTGGCTCGATACGGCAGCTCATTCTTGATGGACGCGGTGAATTCAGTCCAGCAAGCTGAGCGTACTCGGGCGCATCCGAGAGAAGAGTTGAAAGGGTATCTGTCTTCGCCACTTGAACAGACTGATAATGTTTTGCACTACTGGGGTGTAAGTGGTTTGTATTGCCTGATTTTCTAGCCGCTCATTTGTGTTCAAGCATAATACCTCACGCCCCACCCTCCGTCGAATGGCTCGTGACTATTTGGCTATCCAGGGCTCTGCAGCTCCTGCTGAACGGGCCTTCTCAAGTGGCAGCCTGACTGGTACGAAACTTCGGAACTCTCTCAGCACTGATCTCTTCAAGGCACTGCAATTGTTGAAAAGCGCGTATCGCAACGGCCAAATCAGTGCGAGCGCCATCGCAGCGAAGCATATCGACGCCCTCATTGAGGAGCTCGATGCGGACTTTGGGTATTAAGCTGACGCCGAGGAGGACGAGAACGATGCTTAATTACCTACATAATATACTTGTCGCTCATTACTTTCAAAATATCAGTAGTCTCGGATGAGGGGTAAAAAAAGCGTCCCGTTCAGCGTTCGAACACGTCTGAACGCCGAATTGAACGCGTTGAATGTTCAGGTTCAAGGTTCGGCACATGCTTGAACCGAACGCGAGGTTCAGGTTCTGCGTTCAGAGCAAAGTGCCCTGAACTCGAACCGAACCGAACCATCCCACCACTATTGATCAAGCGTGAACAATTTCAAGCAATGGGCCCAGATTTGTAGCGACTGAAGCTTTCCGTGGACCGTGGCATGCGTAGCCACAGAAGGGCTTTGGGTGGTCCAAACAGCAAAATTTAAAAAGTCACCATAGACATAGTCTCTCGCAGACAGACGCTTCAACACAGAAACTTGTACCTTATTTTTTGCAACTGGGTGGGTGTTGGCGACGGAAGGCCTCAAGGACGGGCAGGCCCAATTAAATCACGCTTGTGTAGCTAAATATTTCGAAGTGCCACGCTCAGTAAAACTACACATTTGTCTTTGGCATCTTTCGTCTTTGGACTGTGTCTTTGGGTGTCTTGATCTTGGGAAAAGCATCTTTGGTCTTTGGCTACCGGTCTTGGGACATCTTGGTCTTCACATGACATTTTGTGTCTTTGGGATCTGTCTTGCCATAAATGTTCTGAAAACTTGCCAGGTGTGTGAAACTACGGTGAGCTGCAATCCAATTATGCATGATTTGCAGAAAGCATTCCATCAAATCTCAAATACTATATGCCCACCCTCGGAGTCAAATGACATAGTATAGTTGCCTCCACATAAAGGCCGCAAAATCTGCCAGTGGTCAGACAAATGCAATATAGACCTTACATCCCAACATGGCCACGGAAGGCATAAGTACACTGGTAGAGGAAGATGAGTAAGGGAGAAGCGACCCCGTGCAAGGGAGAATTCACGAAGTCATTCAAACTCCGCAGATCCGCTTGATCGGATGCTCCAGGCCCATGCGCATGAATGGCGTGATTTGATGGCAACAGTTGGTTGCTCTCTAAGTCTCTTCGTCTCTTTCTCCCACCACCCTCTACCTCCCTGCCTGCCTCCCTCCTCTGCATCCTTTCCCTCTTCTCTCCCCCATCATGTTTCTTCTGCGCTGTGTCGCAATCCGGCCGTCTGTGGCTATTCTCCTGTTCCGCGCTGCGCCGCATGATACCACCGTCTGTGGCATCCTCCCCGCGCTGCGTCACATGATATTGCTGTCTGTGGCCTCTTCCGAAACTGACCTCCCCACCTGACAGTGCTGTCTCAATGTACTCCCCATTCCGCTTGCATGGGCAAACATTGGTCAGCCCCACCATCATTTTATATCTTTCTGACTCCCGGTTTTGTCCTCGCAGATTTTCCGAGTAACACGAAATCACGCCCTAAAGTACGTCTTTCCGCACCAATTCTGCACCCTCTTGCACTGGCATCCCAAGTCTGACACAGTGTAGCAAGGCTCCCTCGTGTTTGTCCTGACTTCCAACCCCGCCGTCCCACTACTCTCATCCCCGCGCCGGTTCAGGGCCATGCATCACTTCCCATCCCCCTCCCCAGTGCCCACAATGCCCCATGTCACACCCATCATATCCCCTCCGCCCACCCGCTGGATGGTGTCGGTTCATGTGTTTGTGATGACGGTGTGGTGTGCGACCTGTGTAGCAGTGGTGCATTGGGTGGGTGCACTGGACATCGGGCAAGGTACCATCCCCCATATTGTATTACCATAGATCTCTGTCTGAATGTCATCTATATACCATTCAATATACATCTTTATTCTTCTCATGAGGTCTTTCAATGAGTCTTTTGATGTCTTTAGGCACAGTTTGCCCAAGCCGTAGTGCATCTTGGATGTCTTTCCCAAGACGGATGTCTTATCTAAGACTTTTGAACCCAGTTAGCCCAAGATGCGCGTCTTGGGAAAAATTGTGTCTTAGGCGTCTTTGGCGTCTTGGCCAAGACGCCAAAGACATCAAAGACAAACTTGTAGTTTTACTGATGTTGCCCGGGAGCTAAGGCCGAGCAACAATGCAGGTGCCAGGGATTTTTCGTTGAGTACTCTGTGATGCCGCAGTCACACGGTTTGCAATGATACACCCAGGTTCCTACCCAGCCTCGGTTCCGAGGTTCACAATCTCAGTAGGAGGTTTTTAATCGAATACAGAATTGGTGGCACGGAGATATCGGACCGTGTGACGAAAGTAACTAAGTGACAGAAAGTTGAGGGTTCACAATAAGGGGAAACCATCGATGAGTCAGCATCAGTGTGGGCTATTAACATATTTTTGAATGATGTTTGCTACGTGGCGTCACATAAATCTCTTCCTTCCTTCCTTTTCTTCGAATCCGCTTGGCCTCCCCCACTACGACATCACGTGGTTACTTTCTCAGCACGTGCGTGACTGACGCGCGTCTGTGTGAGAGGCTGTGAGGTTTGTATGATATTAATTGTCTGTAGGAACGGTGTTCCCACAGACCTGCCTTTTGTCTGACTGCAAGTACTAGAAGAACAAATACTAGTAGAATTTATTTCGGGCTTTTCCGCGAATTTTGAGCTTAATGTCAGTGGTCAATAAACAAATCATCAATCTCACATCTGGCGCGGGAGACCCCCGCGGATATATCTGGAGGCTCACCGCCAGGCCCACTTGGTGGACAGTCCGCTCACTGCAGAGGTCCCAGTGTGCACAACTCAGTTTTTTTCTCTGGCATATTTATATTTTTAAAGGTTATTCCAACTCTTTTTTGGCTATCTGTCGCGGGGAACATCGCGGCGGAGCTCTGTTGGGCCGCCGCCGAGACCACTGCGTAGACTTGGGCTCGCAGCGGGATCCGCTGCGTGGTGCTCAAGGGGAAAAGAAAAGAGAACGAAAAAGTGAAGAGCAAAAATAAATGCAGTCCTAACAGGATTGAACCAACTGCGGTGTCGCCTGTCAAGCGGAGCCTTAACCGCACTACCAAAGTGACGATCCCGAGCGGTCTTCGCTAAGCCTGTAGATCTGCTTGCAGTACACACGTGCCGATTAGATTAGATATGCCTTTTAAGGCAATGTCATAGTGGGGAAGCTGAGGGTGAGTCGGCACATGCACAATCTTCCTGCAGCTGGCATTTCCTAGGCCTGGTTGGAGATGTTCTACGTCGCAACTTCAATATACCTACATATATAGTTCATCTGATCTTGGAGTCTGCGTGCGGCAAATTTTTGTTTTAAAAAGGTAGAAGCAGAACATCTACGTCGCACGGCGGATAATCCGCTGTCATGTTGCATATGGGAACCATCAGTCACGCGCGTGTCACTGCGTGGTCACTTGCACTGTCATGTTACAATGATTGTTACTCTGATCGCCGGATCCCCATAACTCGTGAAACCCATCCTATCTCCCTTCCCACCTCATCCTCCAACTGGTGTCAATCCCGACGTACGCCCGTAGACTGGGCAGCTGCGCGTGTTCGCACACGAGTTGGGGGTGGGGTGTGGCCACGCAACAGACGGACGAGTGCCGGTGCTGCAGCATGTGTGGCTGGTGTGGTCTGCATTGCCGCGAGGGATATGGCTCCGGGGTATGGCAGCAGAAGGGGATGTGTGTGCGGTGACGATGCAGCAGAGGCATACATGTCCCAGACTGCACAAAGGCGGCACTGCTTCCACCCTATCCCCCTCCACCTCGTTCTGCAGTCCACCGCTGCCGAGTTCCGCATCAGCCACCAGTCGGCGGCGGCGGTGGTGTGGATGGTGAGGGAAGTACTTGCACATTTGGTGGCTCAGTTCGGCGCCGCCGCCGCGTTCGGCATCCCATGCCTGAGAACGCACCATGCCCGTCTCAAGGCGTCCTTTACTTCAATGAAATCCAGCAAGAATTGAAGGGGATAAACTCACTTTTGTAATAGGCCACATTGGGCCACCCCCATCAAAATTGGCGGCGGCGGCGTGGGCGCGTTTCGCGTCGCATTCCCAAAAACGCAGCACAATCGCCTCGAGGAGGCCTTGAACGTCTGGTCCGTCATTTACTTCAACGAAATGCGGCAAGATTTGACTCAGATACACTCACATTTTGTGAAAAGCCATATTGGGCCAACCCAATCAAAATTGGCAGCGGCGCCACGCGCGCGTTTCGCATAGCACTGCCGAAACGCAGCACAATCGCCTCGAGGAGGCCCTAAATGTCTGGTACGTCCTTTATGCCAACGAAATCCGGCAAGAATTGAGGGAGATAAACTCACTTTTGTAATAGGCCATATTGGGCCACCCCCATCAAATTTGGTGGCAGCACCGCGGACCCATTCTGCATGGTGTGCTCGAAATCACAGCACCATAGTCTCGGGAGGTCCTGAACGACTGGTGCGACGGTTAGTTGAAGGAAATTGGACTGTATTTGAAGGAGCAGCACTTACTTTGGTGAAGGGGCATATTTGGCCAATCCATCAAAATTGGTGGCGGCAGCATGGGCACGTTCCACATCAGGTGCTCGAAAGGATGCAGCACCGCAGCGTCCGTGTGCTACCTCCACGCCCGCACCCGCACCAACCCATCTGCGCATCGTGCTGATGCCCCGACTGTGGACATCCGTGCCCACGCACTGGCTGTGTGCCACCCACGCAAGCACGGTGTGGTGCTGTGCACTCGCAGGAGTGCTTGCCGACCCAACACACATCCGCCCTGCGGTGCCACCGTCGACGGCGGGTACCGGGCACTGTCACGCTACCGGCTGTGCAATCGCACGCGGAGGCGGGGAGGGACACCCATTGGTAGCAGTACGTATGTATTTATGATACTCATTGCAACCCACTCTATTTCCAACTGTATGCATCAGTGTCTGAACAAATCTTCCTGCGAGAATTATCTGAGTTTCTTGGTATGTATAGGTACCTTCACAACAATTTTCAGGGTATGTTGACCTTTTATATTCGGCCCTCATAACTCCAACAAGCCGCGAGATGTAAAACACCCCCTATCTCCCGTACCATCTGGATCTTGGTATTTTCAGCATATTTGGCTCCATAGAAGGTGTTCTGCCCTCTATTAGAGTGCTTTTCAAAATATTCCGGAGTAGCAGAGTGCCTGGATGACCTGGAATAAATCGGGCAGATTGATGGTAAAGCCTGACACTGACACCAGGTAAAGCCTGACACCAGTCGATTCAGGGTGGCTGTGTTCTGGCTTGTTATCTGCTCAGATTTGCCGCCGTTTAGCTGATGTCTGGTGAATTCAGTCGTCATAACTTCAACAAGGAGCAAGATGTAACAAGTTGGCTGGCAAAAGAAAATATTTAATGACTTTGTGCTTGCTGCGCCAAGTAGTCTAAGATTTTAGCCTCGGAAATATTTGGCTTTTCTCCAGGAGCTAGCTTCGCATGCGGACATCGACAAAATCTGTGCCCGCCCTCCCCCGGACACACAAACCATTGCGGGCAGTAGTTCTTGCAACATACAGCACAACGTCTCGGAGCGTGCTTGGAAGGCCCGATCCGAGCGGGTTCATCTGCACCTGGCATTGATGTCTGCCAAAAGTGCTGTCCGTGTTGAACCGGCGGCGGCGCAGATGGAGCAGTCGATGGAGGATAAGGGATGCGAGCTTGGATCGTGGGTGTAATGTTGTGAAAAATCATTGGCGGAAGCGGCGGGGTAGGGTTGAATTCGCCCTCCTCAACCTGCAAGTCCTCGAATTCACCCGCGGGCGGCAACACGGCCATGCGGTCAAATGAGCCAGGGTCGTTGGAGGCTGAAAAATCAACTCATTAAGTAGACATGGAAAAATAGAGCCAGATACTAACCTGCAACCGAAAGATCGAGCTCTCCATCGGGAAGAGGAAGTGCGGGAAGGACGTGAGCATGGTTGTCATCTGCTGTTAAAATGTCGAGGAATTGCTTGCGTGCCGTGAAATGCCCACTAACTTTAGATAGTGGGTCCTGAAGGGCCCTAAAGTTGCAGGGACTACGCCAGTTTTTGGATTTTCCCACGGCAAGCAGAACCAAACAATGGGCATTTCGTGCGTGAGTTCGAGTCTCCCATCCCTCTTTTTAAATCTTTTACAGTGCCTTCTCTGTGTCACGTGTTTGCCTCATCGCTTTGATCTTGTGTGGCTGGGGCCACTGCAAATCACAAAATTTTCTTCCTTCCTTCCCATAACCTGCTCGGTTCTTTTGGCTACCCCTGCCTCTGCCATGTCCATTCTCGTCGATGGGGCTCACACTTGCAGTGTTTCTGTTTCGTCTTCGACTCCTGTGACTGTCCTGTCAAGCGGCTTCATCCGCTCCCGCTTCACCACCCGTCTCTTCGCGTTCACGATCAACGGTGGTCCCCTGGGGGCTTTCACTGTGGCCCTGCCCTGTATTGTCTCTCATAGCTTGGCTACGGATGTATGCCTCGGTCTCGACTGGGTGACTGGTGTCCGAGAGTGGTATATTGGCCTGGGCTTGAATCCCTCGCGGGATTTCGATGTTTCTGCTATCTTGCACGCTGTAGTCCCTAGTGAGTGTCTTCTATAAGAGTCTCTCTTCATTTACCAATCTGCGTCAAATTTTCTAGCCCCTTCGTCGTCGTCATCGTCATCAGGCACAACGGCGCGGACTGCGGTTCCGGTTCCTGGCCCAGGTACGCCCATCATTTGTTGGCCCATTTCGTTATATCTTCTTATTTTACCTGTGTCCTTCATAGCTATGCCTCTGCATGCTGCTACCGAATGTGATCTCCCAATTTCCAGGTCTAGAGTGCCGGAAATTTCTGGTGAGAGCCGCTAGCTTGCCAGCTGTGAATTGATTTATTGACTGTATCTCTAGATCTCCGTTCGTTGGCTTCTCGTGTTGGAGGGCCATTGAACCCTATATCTTTTTCTCCTGGTGTACATCCAATTAATACATATGTTGATCCGTACGTGTTTCATCCTGTGCACGCACATGGACTTTCCACATTTCACTATCCCGCGTACGCGCACGGAATCCATGCATCTGCGTACGCGCATGTTGTGCCGATGAAATCTCATCCGGTGTCCGTCCATGTTGAGCCAATGAATTCTCATCGGGTGTCCCGTGTTACAGCTACTCCTAAACCTAAAAAGCCTAAAACTAAGCTTGCATCTGTGCCAGGGCCCTCGAGTCTGAACCGATCTAGCGGACCTGTATCACCCTTCTTATCTGACCTAGATGCCCTGTTTACGTCGACCGATCCTTTGCAGAACGTGATTGCAGGCGACCAGTATTCTGTGTACGCCCACATGACACACCATGGCATTCCAACTCAAGGCTTGAGCGTTGGCCAAGCCAGACAGGCCCTCTTATATCATTTGCTGTTGGGTATGTGTGCCACTGCCTTACCGAACGGTTCGTTGGCCTTTCCACATGTTGGGTGCAAATCCTCGGCTGCTGCATTCTCGTCGTCTCAACACATGTCGCATGCTGCCTATAGTATTATATTGTCTGCATCTCTTCCAACCACTCATCTCAGTGTCATTGCTGCAGCTCTTGGTGTTACCCACACCGATGTTATGCAGGTTATTTCAGCTAAACGTGCAGATCTCATGGAAGGCCATGGAATTGCCAATCCTTTGCATGCCGTATTTGACAGAGTCGAAATTCTCCCCAAGGCGGCATTGATTTCCCTTGCGACTCTGCACGGTGTCAACATTGGCTCCCATGTCTTGCCTGTTGCTAGAGATATCCTTGCTACCCACATTGCCAGCGGTAAGTGTGGTCTTCACCGGTCTGGGTTTCGCCACCTTGGTTGTGCTTCCTTGTTGTCCCAGTCACACATGCGTAATGAGAATCTAAATGTGTCGAACATGGATCTGGAGAACGGCCTGTCCGTCAATTTCGATTTGGCTCAGATAAACATACTTGCAGGTGTAATGGGTAAATTGAGCCAACGTCCACTCAGGCGAATACTCCAGATGCATAATGTACCATTCGATTCCTCTGATGGTAGAGCCACACTTTGTAGACTATTGAAGGCCTATTTACGCCGTCTGCGTCGCGGAAAGAAATTGGCTGGTCTTGCTGAATCCAGGCTGGCCGAAAGACCCCTCCTAGCAGAAGACCGTGAACGAGAAGTTGTCAAGCTCAGATCTGATTGGCCACAAGTAATACCTTCGAAACATAAAAGGTCTCTAGTAGAGGCTTTCAATCTGTCCATATCTAAAGACGCACTTTCAACATTTGTCTGTGCTAGCTGTTCTGGCACATCTCTGGTAAAGCACAAGAGAACTTTGGGTCTAGACGATTTTGATATTAATTTATTGCGCCGTCCTGATCATCCGAGTTTGACAGAATCTGAACACCAGACTGAGAATCTGATGGATGTTGATCCTGGGGCAGCCGATATTCTCGTTGACCCACCTGAACATTATCGAGACAATGGGTCTGAAATATATGACTCCGATGGATCTGAGCATCAGATGGCATTAGACGATGCCCTAAACGGAATCGCAGATGCTTCTTCTGGAAGGTCAGACTTGAATGCTACGATATCAGATCCTAAATCGGACTATTCACGACAATTTGGTGACTGGTTGGATCCTGACTGCGTTCCACCGCCCATGCCGTTTGATGACGGCCATTTCGAAGGCGCTCTAATTGATCCTGATGGCATTGAATCAGGAGAAGCTGGTGAACCCGTGCTTGCCACTTGCAAGAATTGCTACTCCTTTTTGACTCGTGGAAAGGTGCCGAGGTTGGCTCTTGCCAATCACAATTGTCTGGGACCTGTACCGGATGAACTAAGCAATCTTACCATGATTGAGGAAGCTATGATAGCGAGATGCAGAGCAAAGTGCTGGATTATTCAACTGAAAGAGGAGGATGATTATTCTACACCCATAACACAGCGCGGTGTCCGTGGTCATGTTATTGTTTATCCTCAGAAACCGTCCGCGATTGCCAAGGTTCTGCCCCCGTCCATAGAAGAGGTAATTACGCCCATATGTGTAATTTTCGTTGGATCCAATCCCCCTACATCCGAATGGCTCCAGAAAAAAGCGAAACCTCTCACAGTCCGCAAGGAAAGGGTATTGACTGCGCTGGCTTGGTTAAAGTCCCATAATCCACTCTACAAAGACATTGAAATCAATTCGAGGGTTTTCGATGGTCAGCCTGACGAAACCATATTACCCTTCCACATTCACCATGTTGTTCCTTCGAGTGGTGTCGACGCCTCGACGTCCTCTTATGTGCCGGATGCTGGACCTCACACAGAACCGGTTCGAGATGCTCCCGACCTGGCCAATATATTGAATCCTCCTACATCGGAACCCTTTCCTTTTGAGTCGGTCGTGGTTACCAACGTCGAGGGCCATACCTCTCCTAATGAGTTACGAAAAGCTGCAATAGATCATATGAAACTTCCTGGCAGAAATTATCTAGGCATTCCACATGATCGCGATCCTGTGAAATGAGTTCAAAAACCCATCTCTATTCCCGATGATTTATCCTACTCTATATCCTTATGGAATTGGCGGCTGCGAGGATCAACGTCGCAGAACCCCTTTGTCCATGCGCACTCACATAAAGCACTTGTTCAACCTGTCGGACCGTAGATTCCAGACACATTATTTATTTTTATTCACCGCCTTCAACATGCTCCAGCATCGACAAGTGTTGTTACATACCAGCATGAAGGTCAAGCGCTCAAATTTTGACCATGTAGCCGCTCAGTTTGCTTCGCTCTCTCTTCAGTCTGTGCACATAGTTTCCGAGAGCCTTGCTAATGGGGACAGTGTAACTGCAAATACTGCAGAAGAACGGCAAGTGTTGAAGCTTATGAAAGAGGTTAACATTGTAAATGCCCATGTTTCGGGTTCTGCTCAGTCTAAGCTCGTTATGCGTAATCAGATCCGGGCTCTGATGATTGAAAAGGGGCTGCCCAGCTTTTATATCACTATCAACCCGGCAGACGTGTACAACCCTCTCCTTAAATTCCTGGCAGGCGATGAGATAGACCTTGACAGCATGACTTCGGAAACTGTACCCAAATATTTTGATCAGGCCTCCCTTGTTGCCAAAAACCCCGCCGTTGCTGCCCAATTTTTCAACGTGTATATGAAAGCATTTATAAAGACCATCCTTGGGTATGATCCGAATGATAACAGTCTCGAGGGCGGCATTCTTGGGGTGGTTAAGGCATACTACGGCTGTGTAGAAGCTCAAGGTAGAGGTACATTGCACTGTCATATGCTTATCTGGTTAGAAGGGGGATTGAACCCGAATCAGATTAAAGATAAGGCCTTGAGCAGTGGCGGCGACCTCGATTTTCAGAAGAGATTGGTGGAATTTCTGGAAGATACTATATCCAACTCCGTTCCTTCTGATCCCGACCCCGAGTTTGATACCGAATTGGGTAAGTTCGATCCATGTGCAACTCGGGGACCCACGCAAGGGGACAAGGCTCATGATTCTGTGCTCTCGCGGGATAAGGACTTGCATAAGCTTGTTAAAAGATGTCAGTCACATACTCACCATCCGATGTGCTTCAAGTACTGGCGTGGTCCGCCTGAGCCGAAAGAGTGTCGGTTTGATTTGGATGAAGCCAATGTGGTTCCTATCAGCACTTTTGACCCAGATACAGGCGAGTTTACACTGCGCTGTCTCGATGGTCTCGTGAACAACTTCAACGAGACGATGTTGGAGGCTATACGGTGTAACATGGATATTAAATTCATAGGATCAGGCGCTGCCGCTAAAGCTATCCTTTACTATATCACAGATTACATCACAAAAACCCAGCTTCAGACCCATGTTGCGTATGCAGCTCTTGAACTTGCTGTTGGACGGCTAGGTGAATACAATCCGGACAAGGACGATATTATGACTCGAGCAAAACACCTCCTTCAAAAGTGTGCACATTCGATGATAGCAAAACAGGAGCTGTCGGGGCAACAAGTAGTCTCTTACTTGATGGACTTTGAGGACCACTTCACGAGTCATAAATTTAACAACCTGTACTGGACAGGGTTTGAAAAGTTCATCAATGATGAAGATCCGAGCCCCGAGTGCTACCGGAAGCAAGGTCATTTACCTGTAAATAACAACATGGCTGAGGATTCAAATGACCTGACAGAGGAGTTGGTAAATGATGTTCCAGTTGCAGACTCCTTTGGGCCACACGGTGAAACAATGGAAGACAAAAATATAGTTCAGGTTCCAGCTGCTGTTTCTGATTTACCTTCAGACGAAGTGAGTGAGGACGAACTGACTCTTGTGTTTGGCCCTTCTGGTCGCGTCAAACCGTCGGCAAACCAGATATCAGACTATCAGAATCGTGGTGTTACTCTTGATGATGTATCTGTGTGGGATTTTGTGGCCCAAATACAGAAGGTCTCGAAGACGCGTGCGAACCGTAAACATCGTGATAATGATGCTCCTGGGTCCGACAACGGTGAAGATGAAGATTTGCTAGCTGGCAACGATGAGGATGTAGATAAAGACGAACATACCGGACCTGCAGTTGATAGCTCGGTGTCAGCAACAAATGCGCAGGGTTCTGCCGATGCTGTGACGGATGCCGTGTCCCAAGATTCTCTTGAAGAGACAGTCGACGAATTCGACGGGGATATATTAAGCTATGCCGGTAGATTGAGACCTAAGGTTGACTTAAGAGTCCCCCACATTGAGGCTGGCACCCATTATTTACGTGTCTGCTCACCTGGTGCTCGAAAAGTGCCTGTTCCGATTGGACCGGCGATGCCAAGACGAGATATTGAGGATTTGAGGCATAAACACGCCAGATTAATGTTGATCCTTTTCAAGCCGTGGCGCCATGCAAGTGACTTGCGTGCCGAGGGAGACACTTGGGAGGTCGCTTATTTGAAATTTCGGTCTGACTGCCCGGTGTTCGCACTGGAAGCTATTGACAACATCCAAATACTTCACGAGTGCAAAGACAGCAGGGACGCTCACTTTTCCAATAGGCAAAACCGCAAACGTGCTGGTATCAACCGTGATATTGCTCGGAAGGCCGCAACAGGTGAGGATGCGATGTATGCGGAGGAGGATGAGTTGCTGGTGCTTGACCATCTTGAACGCTTTGCCCAGGCCAAGTCCAATTATCTCACCACTGCTGCCACAGAAATATCCGAGACACTTCTGGCTGCGGAGTTGAGTGGAATGTTTGATATCCCTGCTAGTGATGAAGAATCCATAGGAGCTTGGTTTAATCCGCAGCCATTGGAACATTAATCCGGGATGAAAGCAGGGATTATTGAATCCGGATTAATTGGGCTGCAGGCTTGACAGGCGGGCGGCACTTCGGTAACCCTAGGAGCTCTGTTTAATACGCGGCCGTTGTGTGGCGTCGCTTGCGCCGAAGTTGACCCTGATTAAAGATTAAGGAGCTGTTTAAACAGGCCCCTAGACAAAAAGACCCTCACCCCCCAGGTTCAAACCCAAGACCACGAGCTTGGCCGGAGATAAACAGTGACGTTACTTAGACCACTAACCAAAGAGCCCATGGGTACTGTCACTCTGGAGGAGGAGGTATGGGGCCAAATACACTCCGGACTTAACTTCACATTTTACACCCACAACTGTCTCAACCCAACAGTACTCAAGACATTGTGAACATTCAGGTTGTGCTAAGGCAATCTTGAACTGGTGCTACATTGAAATCATTCAGTCATGCCTTCCACATTGATATTGGTATATGTAATCGATGTTATATTATATTGGGGTTAAATTGTAGGTGCTCTTCAATCCTGTCTAATATGAGTCGGCTGCTGTGTCAATTGTCAAGTATTTCTCCATTCCTATGTGTTGAGGGAGGATTACAGAATTTGAAGACAGCAGTCAAATGTACACTCCGCAAAGGTTTCAGCAATGATCAGGTGAAATGGATTCACCGAATTGGGCAGTGTCGGGATTCAACAAGGATTAATAAGGATTAATAAGGATTAAACAAGGATTAATCAGGATTAAACAAAGATTAAACACGAACTTCATGGATGATTAAAAGGGACACCATCTTTGAAAGAATACACTGAAGATGACAAAGTACTTGTTAGACTGATATATCAGACTTCAATTTCTTGTGGTGGGTGTTCTCAGTGGTCAACCAGGCCACGCAGGACTGTAGCTATGCCAAAATAACTTCAGTGTCAAGGTGTCTTGCATCCAAGTTCGACTTGGAGAAAATTGGACACCGGCCCGTGCCTGTGGACCACTGTTAGTGCTAATACTCAGCAGCCCATCATTGTGTATTGGTGTAATGGTTAATGCTTCTAATGTTCTGTATTCCATAATCATTTGGGCTGGGTTCGAATCCCCTAGATGAAAGACTTTTTGGTGCTCAATAAATTAATGAACTGAGTGATTAAACTTTGGATTAAACAACCTCTGTTCAAACGCCCGCCCGCCACCAAGCCACTAACCGCATTCATCCGGATTTGATAATCTCTGCTTTAATCCTGGATTAACGTCTCAACGCTCCATGATTAAGCAAAGCTCCTAGGGTTGCTGAGTGATGAGCGTACGCCGGTTGATAATGATCATGTTGTGTCACATGTGCTTGTTGAAGAAGCTCATCCCTTGGAAGAACATACCTGGGCCAAGTCTTATAAATCCCGTAAAGATCACTGGAAGAAATGTGCTTCAAGTTCTGTACAGGTATCTTCCGCTGCTGCAGACACCGTTCCGGGTGCGCCTGCCACAGTACTATCGGATGGTTCGGCCTTCCGTGCAGCTGTGATTGATTCGGGTAGCAGCTATCAAGAAGTGGTCGGTGTCCACAGCACCGGTGAGTCTTCACGTCTCGCGCTTCCTGAGCCTGTGACTATAGATCAAGTCATTTCTGACTATACTTTGAACTCTGAGCAGACGAGAGCATTCCGTTTAATTGCCGACCACAGTCTCGAGAAACGTGAAGCACCGCTTAGAATGTTTTTAGGTGGACCTGGTGGCACAGGTAAGTCTCGGGTGATCAATGGACTTACCGAGTTTTTCACAAGACGGGTCAAGATAGGCGATTTAGATTGGCATCCTATACAGGTGTTGCAGCTCGTAATATTACCGGGATGACTTTGCATGCAGCATTGAATTTGGGGCGCGTCTCTAGTGGTATGAGTAGCAAAGCCCGTCGTGACCTGATGGCCATGTGGGAGGGTGTGGATTACCTGTTCATCGATGAAGTGTCTATGATCGGCTGTGGTTTGCTGAGTGATATCAGCGAAGCACTTAGCATCGCAAAGGGAAACACGGACTCGTTTGGAGGTATCAGCATAATTTCTGCGGGCGATTTTTCCCAGCTGCCACCTGTTGGACAGGTCAAGCTTTATTCGAATCTGATGAAACCCGGTCTCACTGCTGCTACGCGGCCCAAACGAAAGGTTGTGTTCGGTAAATTACTATGGCTGTCTTTTAAAACAGTAGTTCTACTTACTGAAAACAGACGACAGAGTGGACCAGAGAATGCGCGCTTTCTAGCCTTACTTGGACGGCTCCGGGACGGCCGATGCACAGATGCTGATTATCAACTTCTGAATACCAGGGTACTCTCAAATATCAGTGTTGATTGGTCCGCCGAACCGTGGAGTACGGCTCCTATAATTGTGTCAGACAATGCCACCAAGGATGCCTTCAATATAAAGGCAGCCCGGGCTTTTGCTAGACGCTCTGGGCAACACCTGCATTGGTATCATGCATCGGACACGCTTGGGCGAAATCGGCCCATTACGAAACCAGAACTTATAAATCAATTACACCGCATGGATTCCGGAGCAACAAACTCGCGTCTGGGTAAAATACCACTTGTTATTGGTATGCCAGTGATGATATCGCAGAATTTTGACGTGCCCGGAGGTGTAGTTAATGGCTGCTCAGGTATTCTCAAGAGCGTCAGATATCGGTTGGATACTGAAGGAAACAGACATGCCATCTCTTGTGTAGTCCATGCACCGGACACTTCACCAGGGATTATCGACGGTCTTCCAGATCATCACGTTGTTGCGCTGGAGGATACTATCAGCATATGTATTAAGGATTACTACACTAAAGAATCTGTTACAGTAAAACGTACCCAGTTGCCTTTGCTCCCAGCTTTTGCAATCACAGCCCATAAAGCCCAGGGTAAAACACTTCCTCACACTGTCGTCAACTTGAGAGGTTGCTCTGGTACAGAGTCTCCTTATGTCATGCTTTCCCGCGTGACATCTTTGGACGGTTTGTTGATTTTGAAGGCCTTCTCTAAAGACAGGATCACCTGCCGACAGTCGCAGGAATGTCGAGATGAGGCGAGACGGCATCAGTACCTTGCCCTTCAGACAATTGTACGTACAGGAACCCCGGATGAAGCAGCTCAAGCTACATTGAGTATTGCGGATTTCTGTTCCAGGAAATCAGAGTCCGCGGATGAGGAAGACGAGAACCGTATCAAAGAGGATTCCTATGTCCGGCTGGAACGCAAGGAGAAATCATATGCTTACATTATCCGACCAAATAATGTACAGCATGCTGCATCCGGGATTCGTCCCGATGCCAAAGCGCCCCCCAAGCGCGTCCCAAGGAAACGGACGGACGTGGGTCCAGGTTTGTTTCTTTTCATCTTCTTCGTTTTTAATTTGCTCACGCATCCTCCTTCAGATCAGGGAATTGCCGGGCTGAGGCTGAATCCGCTGACCGCGATTTCAGCAGCGGATTTTTCGCTCCCACCTCCTTCTCCTCACAATAGCAATATCGAGCCTTTGGTCGCTTCTCAGGAATCTGCGACCTTATTCCAACCTAGAACCCCAATCAGGACGAAGCGAAAGCCTGTAACTGTCCCTGATGCTCCCAGCAAACGTCCACGTCTGTCCAACAGTAAGTAAATCTCCGCGAACATGGCCTGTGTTAATTGACTGATTGCCTTGATTGCCCTTGTAGCTTGACACAGGTTGAAAATGGACACTCTTCCAATTCACTGTGACTGCCGTATCCTCTGGCTGGCGCATTAGGTGAGCATTCTCCATATCATTCGGGATATCCGCTTACTGATAATGTTATTTGGGTCTAGCATATACCTCTGAGGCCTGAGCTCGAGTGCCGGAATCGGGTGGTTTCAACTTCAAACCCGATTGCAAGCACTTCCTCTTTAATTCGACTTTGGATTCAGCGCCGCCTCCTCCTCTATTCCATCTAGTGACCAGGATAATAACCGGGATTGTGTGGAATACACCTTCAAAAAAAGTGTCATATCAGATTGAGTAAGGACTCGGATCTGCCCGCCTATTATTGATCCTGATAATTCCATCCCTTCTAGAATTGCCGAATTCGCTGCATTCGCGTCGGGCCTGTCGTCGAGATGCAGATCTGCCTACCAGATCTGATGTCCCACCATCTGGATGCGACTATCAATATATCTATCAATATATGTTTAAGCTTGACTTGACCATCCAACATCCTCCATCTTCGTCCATTTCCCTTCACCTATGGCCTCCCGCTGGGCCTTTCAAGTCATTCAGGACACTGTCAGGAATGCAGGCCTCGTTTTCATGTCGGACTCCTTCTATGGCCGGCAATTCGAGCTTTCGCCCACGCGCTTCGATTACGATCTAGGCCATGAGGGCTCGTCGACATATAGGCTCTCTCGCTCTGCACAGCTGTTCAGGCCGGTCATTTTCGGAGAAGTAAAAGAGATCACTGGGGAACTGGTATGTGAAACTGTCACCTATAGACACTACTCCACCTCAAATTTTGTTAGTCGCGCCATGCTATTACTATAAATCTTGGCCTCCCCCAGTGGGCTCCCCACGAGACCGACACCCTTTTTTGGAACCAGGTGGCTGAGCTTGGCTACACGATGCGCCGTGAATCGGCAGACAACGACTCTCTCACTCACATGCTACCATATGAAGATCATCTGGTAAGCAACCGTTTATTGTTACTCTTTTTTCAGGCCCACGGCTAATGGCTTGCAGCCTATCCACCAGATTATCCCTTGGTCTATAGGGCCTAACGGTGATTCCTGGGATCGTATCTTTATCCAGGTCGCGGCCGACTGTCCCATATGTCTATGTTATTATCTCTTCAACACCGTGTTTATTTATTATAAAAAGATAGTGAGAACGTTGCCCTCCAAAGTAATGTTACCCTCTGGATTGTCGTCGCATGCACTACCCACATCCCCTAACACCGCGGTCGCCAATTTTCACGCCGCTATTGCCGCAGTGAATATTAATGCCATCCCAAACCCTGCTGCTCTGTCGTCGAATTCTGGGATCCCTGCGACCTCCTCCTCCTCCTCGGACGATGATGAGTTCTTGTCCAACTCATCGTCCATGCCTGATTTATCATCACTTCCATCTTCTGAAGTTCTGATGGTCGGTGACTTCGTAGTAGTTGTCTGTGATCTTGTTAGAATAGATTACCAAGTTAATAATCATGAATATGATAGAGTGTACAGCATAGATGCAGTAGCACTTAATATTATTGCCTGAGTTAAAAAATTGACTTGGATTTCGGTTGTGTCGGAGTGCCAGTTGTCGGACTTTGTCGGACTTTGAACTTGTGCTGCACAGGCACGAAACTGGGGGCTTCCACTTTCACTGCTTCTGTCTATCTGATTGGAATATACCCCTTATCCTATTGAGCACACATATTTTTCTCAGAGCTCCCAGCGGGCGAATGTCTACCTATTCCGCCTGTAAGTGTCGTCGGATGTTGAAAATGTGTGATCCTTTTGATCCGTAGGATCAATATATTACAAATCTATTGCTTCACCTCATGGTGCGCCCTTTCCCGGTTCTCATCTGTCCCTGTACTTTTATTATCTGCATGGACTTGTGCCTTGTTTTATATATGGTCGTTCTTTATGTTTTGGGTTTTCCATCCAGATCTACAACTGAGGACCCGTCCCGTACCGTAGACATTTTGTTAGCTAACACAACGGACCGTTGGGTGACGGGCCGTGCCCGTTGTACACCCGTCGAAACGACGTCCGTGCCCGTGACGGGCACGGCGTGCAGCCCTAAACAGACCTACAAATTGCTCGGCACAGACGCGTTTGGCAAAGGATTTACATACGTTGCTAATTAGAGGGCTATTAGCAATTAAATGTTCATATTTCGGACCTAGTTGTACTTAAGCCATGGTCAAAGAGCACATTAACAGATGTTGTCTCTCTTTTTTTTCGGTGTCGTTGTCACTTGCCGTCACTTGCAACGCAGATTGAGCAGTGATCACCGACGGTCACATGCCGTGACAATGTGACTACAATGCCTCGTTTGTCGAGAATACCTTTGATCCCCGGGATCGACGAGAGTCGGCGCACACTCTTAAAATAGAACGGCGGCACTCCAAAAGTCAGGCGGCACATGCATTGCATTGCCAGCACCTGAGCCGCTCATCCACGGCACATGTGCCGTGGATCTGCTGAAGCGCGGCACATTGTATTGTACAAGTGCCGGATCTCAAAACAAAGCGCGACACATCAAAATGTATTAACGAGTGCCGTCCAAGTTCAAGTAACTAAAGTATTCAACATGCTGGAGACCCCATTTCACGAGAGACTGTGCGCGCTTTAGAAGAAAATCGCAGTGAAAATCCATGCAACTCACCTCGATCGGGGTTTTTTTCGGGGCGCGGCGGCCGCGGCGTCGGCGGCACGAGTTGAGATTGTACGCCGCCGTTTGCCTTTGACGATGTTTCGCTCGCACACCTCGAGATCCACATCCTGCGGGGCGCGCTCTGGACTGTCACGATCATCAATCGGGTCGCGTTCTGACGCCGCATCAGGCGGGGATGACGCCGGGGGGCGGGGAAGTATGGGGAGCTCCTGAGGTGAATGTGCGGACCAGTTGAACACCTCGGAACCTGTATCCCACGCTGCGGGAGCGTTATGAGCAGGGACAGAATAAATCTCGGCCATAAGCGTCGCCCATTCGCTGTCAGACTGAGACATGGAGGCACCCAGCGCCTCCGCAGAAAAGAGAGGTGTGCTGTCGAACCCGAACAGGCTTGGGTCGAAATTGAAGTCGTAGCCTGCCCCGAGGAACGTCGAGTCGGAGTGCGAATCAAAGAGGGCGGGGTCGAAGTCAAACTCAGGCAGGTTTAAGTCCCCAGAATCGAATGCCGGGAGCGCTGCCGACACGTGAGACAATTTCGTAGCCTATCAGAGATCGACATACGGTTCACATAGTCGGGGATTGTCGCAGCCGCAGCTGGCATCACTTGGATCTCTGATTTGAAGACCATTAGCAAGGAACTCCGGTTGTCAATGGGCGATGAACTGCGTACCCTGCGCGGCTGTCACGATCACCGACGACGCCGGAGCAACTCGGAGCGGCTCAGGGAAGTCTGCACAATATTTTGGTTAGTCTCTGATATGCGCCACGGCAGTCCGACTCACCACTCGTAGTCTGTCTCGGGACTGTCACCGTTTTCACCCTCCCACACGAGCTGGAAGAGACTATGAGAGTGTCGCTCTTTTTACGCGACTCGGTATTAGTAGAGCGGGAGGAAGCGCCCCTTAGTGATTTAAGCTCTGCCTCGCTCGCCTTTACCTCTGCCTTCTTCGCCTCGATTGTCGCTCGAAGCTCCGCGACTCGCTCACTCGCCTGTGTTGACTCGCGCGATTTTTTGGCAGCGTGAGACTGGCGCTGCGAGCTACGGCCAAGTCGGTGGAACATCTCGTTGCTAGAGTTCAATAGAACACCGCTCTCTTTCGAGATGTCGATTTCTTTGACAACCTCGGAATCGATCCGGCGAGCGCTAGAGGAAAGGTGTTGGTAAAAGAAGGTAGGCCCGTGTAAATGACGTGCCTCTCGATGCCCTCGACGAGCGTCAGTTTGATGCCGGTGAGGGAGTTGGTCCAATGATGCTGAGCCTCCCCCGTGTTCGTTGTTGCCGGCGTACTGTCCCAGTCCTCGGGGCGTATATTCGACTGAGATTTCACGAGGCAAGGGATGATCCAGTCACCCATCTCTTTGTGCGCCCACCAGTCTGACGAATAGGGTCGAATCAATACTCCAATATTAATCGCGAGTCAGGGAAGATTACCTTGGATTTTCTTAACACTCAAGTCACTGATGAACTGACTGAAGGATCGCAGGTCAGCGACCGATTTAATGTACATGAAGTCCTCCAGGCGCTGTAGAAGTTGGGTTTGTCCCGGGTATGGAACTGAGTGGAGCTGGTCGTGTGATTGCCTGTGTAATAGCCGTCGTATAGAAATTTAAATATAACTCGAAGGAATGAGACTCAGCTTTGGATTGGATATAGGGTTGATGCTCGCAGACTCGTAGTCCACTCGGAGGACCCTCACAACTAGATATATGCTCTCAGATTCGTACTGAAGATGGGGGGGGGAAGTCAGAGGAAAAGTCCCCTAACTGTCACGTTGACAGCTAATTTATACATGATCGGGGTGGCTGTCTGCGTCCTCGTGCGCCACCAGAGCCCATGGAGATGCGTACAAACGTAATAGTAGTTTAATTGACCGTGGTAACTCCTCGAGCTAACCCACACCTAAACCTGTAGAACCACCCGGGAGCTGCGCAAAGACGTAATAGGGCGAGACACTGCCCCGCAACAGTGTGTCCAGAGGTTGACCAGACCCCAGACGACTCGAGCCCCAGCGCAGTCCGAGATGGCCTAAGGTATCGATGAGGATGTCGCCGTCGGATGACAAGTTGAATGATAATTAAAATGAATGAGTGAAATCGGGTATGAGAAGAGGAATAGTATGCTTAATGAGATGTGATATAAATCCTGTGAACCGAGACCTGCGCGCGATGCGCCTCCACCGACGTGTTTGAGACGCGACGCGTAAATTGATACGCGATCACGTGAGATCTTGATCCGCGCTTCGACGCGTCTCGCGAGTGATGTTGGAGTCCTCGGGTAGACAGGCACGAAGCATTAAATATGCCTGAGCGATGAGCGTGCCTAGTGGCACTTCCACAGAGGGGGATACTTTGGATTCCGTCCTCGGGATCCCGCATTAGTGGTGGAATGGTATGGATGGGAAGGGAACGATAAAAAAAGGGTAGACTGAAGACTCAACACTAGATGCCCGTTATCCCCGCGTCAGCTGGAGATCTTTACCAGCGACAACACGGTAGATGAGCGCCAGAGCCCGCGCCTCCGCGTCGACAAACCAATACGGCGCTCCAGATTTTCTGATGTCATCGATGATCCGCTTCGCGTCGGCGCGACGGAAGTAGTCGGGATCGCGATACTGGTAGAAGTACACGGAGTCGTAGAACCTCTCCTCGAAAGCCTGGTGGTGGTGCTGAACCTCGTGGTTCGAGCCGCGTTCGTACAGACGCTCGACAATCCGCGGGGGAAGAGGCTCGCCGAAGAACGAAGAATTGTGAGTGATATTCCGAAGGCAAAAACGACTCATCATGTGTACGAAGTTCTCCTGGTTCATAGGTTCATTGATAACACCGCCGCTTTCCCGGAGGGGATAGCGAGCGGGGATGGAGCCGTGACGTAGGAAGTCCACGATCTCAGACCGAAGGAGGTCACGGTCGCGACGGTAGACGGTATACGTAACCGGGAATGAGCACCACTCACCTTCGATTTGGTAATAGACGACAGATTCGTAGTGGAACTTCAGCGCAAGATCGTGTCGGACAAACATGGCGTTCCTGCGAGGGTCCAGGTGCATGCTGAAGTCTTTGAACATCGGCTCTTGGTCGAAGAGCATATCCGTCGGGAAACCGAGGAGCCGATCAGTTGGTTCATTGAAGCCGCGCTTGGTGATGTTCGAAGGTACGCGATTGCGGGGAGGGATTATACCGACCCAATTCGGCTTGGTAGACATAGTGAGTGAAGTGGGGATGCGAGAGGAGAGGGAGAATTGAGAGAGGAATTGCTCATATATATATACAGGATCGAGACAGGGGAACGGGTATAGGTTTCGGAATGATCGGAAAGGTAGGGGTGGAAAACTCAGCTGGTAGCGAAGGCGCGCAAAGCCAAATCGAGGCGAAATTCATGGTTGGGGACCTCGGTGCGCTTGGGAGGAGTTTTGAGTGAAGTTCGGAGTGTCTGGTTATCGGGGCGATAGTAAAACAAACGGAGTCTGCGGATATTGACATGACCTTTTAAAATGGCGCCGCTGAGTTCTCGGAGAACGAAAGAATCCCTGTCGCGCTTCTGGTGAATGATATACGGTCCAGAATAAGTCCACTTCTCTTTGTCGCCTTTGGTTTCATCCAGTTTCGACTCCCGCAACCATACCCACATGCCGACATCGAAATCGGCAAAATCGAACATGAAATGGTGGCGTTTGTGCAGGTCTTCAATTGCTTGCTTGCGCGTCTCGCGTAGCTTCTTGCTAGCCTCCTCGAGTTTAGGGTCACGTCGGCTAAGCTGGAGCGCGCGGATCGCCAATAAATCCTCGTGAGTCCGGATGGTGTGCCAATCGAGAGTCTGCCAAGTGATTTCAGTGATGTCGTAGGAAAATACCGGGTGCACACCGTAGAGCAGATAATATGGGGAAAATCCGGTAGCTCGGCTTGTAGTCACCCGCATTGCAAGGAGAACGGCCTTCAAGAACTTCGGCCAATTACCCTTGGCGTCTCCGGTGCACTTATACAACGCGTTGACGAGTGGTTGATGGTTGCGCTCGACTGGAGCATTCCCTTCAGGATGGTAAGCGGTAGACATGATGACGGTGCAGTTATAAAGCGTGCGCAGTAGGTGCAAAACCTCCTTCTTGAATTCAGGGCCACCATCGACCGTGATGAAGGGAACACAAGCAAAACGGCAGATTATATCCTCATAGATAAATCGCGCAACGGCTTTGGCGTTAATAGCCTTGACCGCACGCGCCTCGGGCCAGAGTATCGTGGGTTCGACTGCGTGAATGATATAGCTCATCCCTCCAATGCCATCTGACATATGAATGCAGTCAATGTTAAAATGACGGAGGAGCGGGGCTTGCCAAGATTCATTGTACGGCAACACGGGGATGCGCTTGATAGCTCTCTGGCATTCGATGCAAGACCTGATAAATATGTAATATCGTCGTACATGTTCGGCCAATAAAAACGATCACGTAGCTGGGAGTACACCGCATCTCGGCCGCGATGACCGCATTCATTGTGAGCACGCGCCATGAGCGTTCCGCGTTTTGATGGCTCTTCAATAACGAGTTGAGGGAGACGGTCCGAGTTTTTCTTGGGTGCTAGCCACAAACGTTCCTGGTGAAGTAAGAAACGACGAGCCCGCTTCAGAAAACTCAGCTTCTCTCGGTCCGTTGACAACCGCTGAGGATAATTCCCCGTGTGTAGGAAGTCGCGCAATTCTCGCCATAGCTCCGGGGAGTCATCATCTCGAGTTTTGTGTCGGTGAGCAGCGCCTACAAATGCTAACTCAGCGAGGGGGATACTTTGAATATAATCTTCGGTCAGAAAACACTCGAAAATAATCAAATCTTCGCCAAGTAAAAACTCAGCTGAGGCAGTTCGGTAGGATTTGCGTTGGTAGAACTCGGGAAGTTGGCGGGAATCGTCGGGACGGTCACAACGAAGGGCAGAATGAGCGATATACGAGAACGGCGCCGCCGGATCAAAGTGATCGGATCCAAACTCGGCCGGTTCAAATGTGGGAATCCCTTCGAGCGCTGAGGTGGCTCGATAAATCGGCATCTGGGTAGCCGCCGACGCGTACATCTGCACAAATGGAGCAGACAACCGGAAGTAGATAGAATCGAACAGAAACTTAGCTGCAGAGGAGAGTGTAGCATCTTTTGGCGCGTTGTGCGAACCGGCGTAAACCAGATCCAAATATGCCTCTAGGAACTCCTCGGGGTCCTGGTCGTCGTAGTTCGTATCCGTGGGTGCATGAGGGCGTCGAGAAAGCGCGTCTTCTGTTTTAAACGATTCAGCACGCACGTGGTTTGGTTCAAAATCAAACAGCCGGATCCAAGCAACCCATCGAAGAAGCGGAGCATTGGGAACGTCATCTGGCTCTCGGAGCATTTTAGCTAGCGATTTAGCGTCGTGATCAAGACGGAAATGGACTCCCCAAATACGATGGCGCAGTTCTTTGAATGCTCGGAAGACGCCATAGACTTCTGTCTTTGGCTGACCGTAGTTTTGCTCTGTGGCGTTGAAGGTGCAAGAACCATAGAGCGCGGGACGTTTGACGGAGTTTGTGATCTGGTATACGACCCAGCCGGCGCCTATCCACGAAGAATCAACCCCTACAACCATAAGGCCTTCGTCAGACTTCCGGGGCAGGTATGAAATCAACTTAGCGGCGTCATAATCCAATCGGACCAGCACCGGGGCCGAAGCAATTTTGCGCTTGAGAACCTCCTGTGCATCGATCGCTTCCTCTGTTATGCGAAACTCGACAGTAACGACGCGCAGGAGAATAGTGAGAGGCTTAACTATCATCGAGAATCCCATAATCCATTTGCGTGCACCCCGGCTAATCCGAGGAAACTACGTACCTCGGAGACGGAAGTGGGTACCGGCCAATCGAGAATGCGTTGAACGAGACTCGGAGAGACCTTCCAGCCCTCATAAGAGACGACCGAGCCTACAATATGGAGGTTAAATGCAGCCAGAACTGTTTTCATACCTGAAGCGGTGATTCCTGCCATAATCAGAGTTCCGAGGAAATCGTCGAGGTTTTGTGCATACTCCCACACGAATCTGCGGATCTCAGGGTTCTCGGGAATAGGTTGATTATCATACCTGGAACGAGGACCCTTGACGCCGCAGTCATCGATGAAGGGGTCGGCCTTCTTCGGAGTGACGGGTTTGAGGGCATGTGCGACACGAAGAGTGAATTGCTGCATTGCGTTGGAATAACCCTGCGCCATCGTCGCCTGTTGCTTCGGTCCAACGGGTGAATGAAACGCTTGCATGGGGCGCGAATTCGGATGAATCCAGATGGCGTCAAAACCTGAATATAAATCTGCCAGCCCATACATTGAATATCCAACGAAAGACTCAGCAAATTCGTTAACATTGGGAATTATGGCGGCATCTTGGATGGTGACAGCATTCAGCGGTTCAAGATTGAGAATAATTCGCACCGGGGGTTCGGATCCTGGCTTCTTCATGACCGGGAACATAGCGCATCGATAGCTTGAGATCGTAGATTCGAACCGGCCGCTTTTCTCGTTGTCAATAATTACCTTGCGGACATCTTCGAGTAAAGCGTTCGGGATTGGGATTGGTTTGCGTTGCCACGGGGTGTGTTCGATGACGGGGAACTCGTAATCAGGATAATAGTCCCTGGAAAACGAGCCCTTTTCCGCGTATTCAAAGGCAAAGGCAGACTCACGAGCGACTGTAATATAGGCGAGGAGGTTGATTTCTGCAACAGACAGAATGTCTGGTTCGATTTTCGAGAGCATGGCGGTAAGGCGTTCTAGCGTGACTCGCAAGCCGAATTTGAGGTCACGGAAATCTGGAGGATGGGTAGGGAGATCAGTAAAGGTGGTACGAGGGATGGGACGGAAAATATGGGCTTGTGGGTCAGGTTGAGATGTCGCGACAGGTTTGACTTTACGGTCGACCGGCTTGTAGCGCTTCTTAGGCGGAGCTTTCGTAGTCACATTTACCCAACGCATGGCAGCGTTCGCACGCCGCGTGGTGGTACGGAACTTCGAGGGTATAACAGCACTAGAGGAATTAATTTCAGTGAATAATCGGTCAGTCCAGGGAGTAGAAACGACGGCAGAATCAGGGATTGTAGCAGCATAATAATCGTACAGTAAGGAATCATGAGACGCAGGAGGGGATAGACGAAATAAGGAATCAAAATCAGAAAACTCAGCTTTGCCCATTAACGCTTCCAGAGATCTTCCGAGGGTATTCGTAGGGGAGGGTTGGAAGACCGCAGATGTACTCCCCCGCATCAAAAATCCTCGACGTCCGAGACCTCTTCGATGGTGGCTCGGTGCGAACGATTAATAGACGAAGTATTGCGAGGATCCTTCGGGTCAGTAATAGTTATCATGATAGTAGGAGGGACTTTCCTGTTGCCGCCTTTCCACAAATACATACTCACCTCCCCGGAGCGCTCGTAATCGAGTCGCGCCGCGAACCATTGCAGGAACGGTTGCCCCAGGATCATGTCATGATGACCGAGTTCCTGGTGTGAGATGAAAAGATGATGAGGGAAAGTATGGCCCCCGAGCCGCATCGGAACGTCAGTTGAACAACCGCGCAGCTGCTCGGGGCCACCATGGATACCTTTGAGCGCCCATTTCATACCTTCAAAGTCGACGGGGAGATTGCACCTAGATGGAACAGAAAAACTCGCGAGATTCAACTCCGAACCAGTATCAATCATCGCGGTCAGTTCAACGTCTCCAATCTGAATATTAATTGAACCGGTACTCATCGCGAAATATCGTGATTCGGGAACTTTGGCGATCGCACTTCCATAATTGACCAGGAAGGTTTGAATTTCGTCGAATGAAGTGTCCGCATAGACGCCTCTGGGACTATAGTCGTCCGCGTTCGAGCTATACACAAATGTTTCAGACTCAGGGTCAGAAAATCGAACCGAATACTCAGCGGATTTAGTATCATACTCGCGCTTCGAGCGCGTAGCTTCTGTGAACAATTTCTGGAGTTGAGGGCTGAGGCCAATGAGTTGCAGAAGCGGGAGCGTGACGGGAGTCTGTAAAGTATCCTCGAAAACCGCCTTCGCATCAGCTCGCTCTTGAATATCAGAAGTAATATGGTACTTATCACTAGTCGCAGGTTTCTTCGCATCACGCATAACTACGTCCTCTTTTCGAGTCTTGGTGTTCGAAGGGCGAGAGTCTCTCCATCCATCCTGGCGGTTAATCGGGTTAGTAGGAGGAGAAGGGAGTTGTGCACCGGCTGGTTTGGCAGGCGGCGCCGGCGGAGCTGACGGAGCAGGTGCAGAAGACGGGCCGGCCCCCATATGCGGGGGAGACTCCCGTGCACGTTCTTTACCTTTACCCTCCGGACGCCTCGCAGGATCGAAACGAGGACCGGTGTCTTTTCCTGAACGAGTAACGGGGTCAGCCTCACGGCTCATCAAGTCTAGAGAAGATACCGCAAAATTGTTGCCCTCGAGGACGTCGGAGGCGCCGTATGAAAGTACCATAGCGTTTGTACGGGCCGCAGGAATTTCGTTGGCAGCACGGTCGCGAGCGACCGCACGAACGTAATCCGCAACACCCCCAATGAAACCTGGGGGAATACGAGGCAAATCAGTTCCATCAGGGAGTACATACCGCTGAGCATTCGTATCATATCTAATGGCATTAGCAGCGAGGAGCGCATGCGTCTCGGGACAATGACGGAGTCCAAGTTGGTGCGCACCGTATTTTGAACACATGAAACATCTGCGTTGAGTAGCATCCGTACTCTGAGGGTACTCACCTTGATTTCCTTGGTGCTGGGCTTGTTGTGCCTGTTGGGGATTCCCGGACGTCATAGCTAAAGTCAGTGCTTGAATCTGTCTCGCCAGATCATCCATTGCGTTAGTACCTAGCGGAATCTGTGTGGGAAGGAGAGGCCGAGGCGGATCAATGTTGAATACAGATGAGGTCAACGTAGCTTGAACAGGGACAGGATCGGCGGTAACTTCTTCAGCCCAAGGCTCGAAGACCAAGGTGTCCTCGGCGAATCGTTTCTGTAAAACGGCGATAGATTCTGCGATAGAGGGAGGAGTGGCACGCTTACGTTTCGCCTCAGGCACCTGGAGAACGAACCAATCCTTGATTACTTTGGGAATACCCGCAATGAAGTAGAAATTGCGCTCAGTTGGCGTGATTCGAGACTTCTTGATGAGTGGGATCGCAATCTGGGCAAATCCACGATAGTAAGTCTCAACTTCCGACATATTGGTGAAAGAAGACTTAGCAGATTGCTTTTGACAATAATCTTTGAGCATGGATTCCGTGTAGTCAGGAACACGTTCCGAATGACCATAAAGCAGCAGGAGCTCTGCCTTGGCTGCGGGCCACGTTTTACCCGTTACCTCTGGATCGAAATCGGGAGCATATCGGATGAGCGAGCGAACTTCATCAGTTGAGTACTGTAGAATATACGGCACCAAATCATCGAGGTTCGTGATGCCGGCGTTGGCACCTTGCTGCACTAAATTCGTCAGGAACGCCGTGACCTCCTTACCATCGAAGCGAGGCGCCCCAGGAGAACGAGCAGCAGGCATGGGAACCTGTAGGACGTTAGTGGATGTAGTGTTGGTGGACATGGTGTCGTCGGCGGAAGCGAATAGGGGTTAGTTAGGGGTTAGACGGCGGTGAAGAGGCAGATACGCAGCGGAAAACCTGCTCCCTCGCGGTGGGCTCCACTGTAGAAGTTGGGTTTGTCCCGGGTATGGAACTGAGTGGAGCTGGTCGTGTGATTGCCTGTGTAATAGCCGTCGTATAGAAATTTAAATATAACTCGAAGGAATGAGACTCAGCTTTGGATTGGATATAGGGTTGATGCTCGCAGACTCGTAGTCCACTCGGAGGACCCTCACAACTAGATATATGCTCTCAGATTCGTACTGAAGATGGGGGGGGAAGTCAGAGGAAAAGTCCCCTAACTGTCACGTTGACAGCTAATTTATACATGATCGGGGTGGCTGTCTGCGTCCTCGTGCGCCACCAGAGCCCATGGAGATGCGTACAAACGTAATAGTAGTTTAATTGACCGTGGTAACTCCTCGAGCTAACCCACACCTAAACCTGTAGAACCACCCGGGAGCTGCGCAAAGACGTAATAGGGCGAGACACTGCCCCGCAACAGTGTGTCCAGAGGTTGACCAGACCCCAGACGACTCGAGCCCCAGCGCAGTCCGAGATGGCCTAAGGTATCGATGAGGATGTCGCCGTCGGATGACAAGTTGAATGATAATTAAAATGAATGAGTGAAATCGGGTATGAGAAGAGGAATAGTATGCTTAATGAGATGTGATATAAATCCTGTGAACCGAGACCTGCGCGCGATGCGCCTCCACCGACGTGTTTGAGACGCGACGCGTAAATTGATACGCGATCACGTGAGATCTTGATCCGCGCTTCGACGCGTCTCGCGAGTGATGTTGGAGTCCTCGGGTAGACAGGCACGAAGCATTAAATATGCCTGAGCGATGAGCGTGCCTAGTGGCACTTCCACAGCGCAAGTAATCCTTGGCCGAGATGAGTGACTTGAAGTCGGGCAATGGGCTGATATGAACCCGTTCAGCGGCGAAAATATGATGGCAGGGGGACTTACCGTTTCGCATGAGTGGCACAAAATTTAATAAAGAACGTCGCGAAGACGTGCGGGTCGATGGTTGTGATACCGCTGAACGACGGAACATTCGTCTTCATCAATGACAAGGCGGCGCCGAGGGCTTGCGCCGCTTCAATGTCCGCGTTCATAACGAGAAGATTACCATCTTCCATGAAACGGGCAAACACGATATCCCGGCCCGTGAGCTCGAGCTTGATCTCACGAAACATGTCGAAGAGGAGCTCGAAGAACTTTGTGTCCCCGCGGTTGATGTAGGCTCGCGCAAGCGTTACGGCTGAGAATTTATTAGAGAAGTCAAGATATGAGGAGGTGGCGAACCTCGCTCGACTGCGTTGTAGTATGTGACGACCTCCCACTCATTAATATCCCCTTCAATGCGCTTGAATGTCGTGTCGTCCTCGAAAGATTTGACCCCGGTGTCGTCAAGAATGGTGAGCAGCGGAGCGAAACACGTGAATATTATCAAACCGCCATCCGCGGTGTTGTGGAATCGGTGTATGTAGCGCTCGTTGGCAGGCTTGGCGCGGTCCTCGAGGTATAACTGGTATGCGCCTGCGATCATCAGCATGCCTCAGACGAAAGCTAGGAGAGACAGTACCGGGGATACCCATGCCGGCGGGGTACAGCCTTTTCTTCCCTTCGCGGATAATATCCCTCTTGATGTGTTTGCCCTGCAATGCTGGCGCAGACTGAGCTGGGGTCAAGCCGCCAAATACGATGCGGGTAGACGCGGCTGTGGCGAAATAATCAGCACGGGCGACAGTAAGAGTTGTAATGAACTTGCCGTTATCAACCTTCGCAACGGTGGAGCCAACAATTCCCGCCGCCGCAACAGCTTCTGTATATTTGGAGCGGGCCTCGTGCGACAGTTTCAGGAGCGGGGGGATGGGGTGGTTGTGCGGGACACTTTTTGGATGAAAAAGGAGAACTTTTCGAACCCTCGTGTCAATGGGGACGTAGATTGAGAGTTTGCAAGGGCATTTGTGATGCTGAATGCGGCACTGTGCGACTGTGTTGCCATTGATAATGTGAGGGTGTCCTGAGGACGTGTCTGAGTTAGGAAGCGGCCCGCAAATACTCAGATGGACTCACGACAAAATTTAAGCTTCCCACCAATATGCGGATGGACAATACGACTACAGGGCTGGGTATCCGCGCTGTCGTCCCCAGCGAAAGGTTCGTTCGCGAAGCACTTGATAAGCTCGTTCTCGTCCACGTTGTCCGGAATTGAGTGGGTGCGATGGGCTTCTTTGAATGCCGGTGTCCAGCCATCGCATGCGATCCAAAACTGATGCCCCCGGCTCTGGCCCTGTCCCCGAGGTCAATCTCGAAGAGCAGCTGTACCTGGTTAGACTGACCTCCCGCTTTTTCATTAGCTTCGGGCCGCCGGTGCACCGCGTTCCATCGCTACGCATTGCACGACAGGGGGTTGATTTTACCCTGTCAAAAAATCTGGGGACGAATCAGAATGATCATGATAGGAACGAGTGAGATATGAGAAAAACAATACTCACGCAGCTGCCCTTCGTTCCGCAGTTCCCCCCTCATTCCTACGAGTCTCCCGTTGCGCAGCAAAGACTGCATCCCTCGATTTAGGATCCAAATCATACCTAACGACCTTCAAAAGTGCTTCATCGACAGCGCTGCATGCGTGACAACCCTGACAATCGTTGCGCGAGCGACGGCATAGGATATCCTCGCCTGGAGCGAAGGTGACCATGACATGGGAATCTCCTGATCCAGAATTCCCATGGAAGGAGTCGTTCAACTGACGTGCCGTCAGTATGTATCCGCCAAATCTAGATTAATGCCCACCTTCTGTTTCACGAGCGTGTCGAGAGGGATCAGATGGCCGTGCTTATCAACGGCATCGAATTTTGGGTCCGAAAGATCAAAGACATAAGCAACAGGGACGCGGGGAACAGGCAAGAGGGATGGAATTTCGGTGAGGTATTCCATATCCTCCACGTAGGTACGTGAATCGCTGGTAAAGCTCTCTTTGACGGTTCGAACCCGGGACGATAAGCCGGCATCAAGCCAGCGCGTGTCTGACTTTCGGAGGCCATCCGATTCTGCTGCGCAGCAAGCTACCATCAGTGATTAGTTCCAGACCGTGCGACGAGACACTCACGTAGATTCGGTTCCAGGGAGCCAGCACGCGTGACAGCACTGGGGTCGGGAACTGAAATATAATGTTGAGTCCAGCCGGATGCAGATTCGGCAGAATATCGAATAGATACTTACCCGGTTCGTCCGAAGGTTCGCTTGGAGCCTCATCGGGAGTACTGGCTTCAGGAGCTGCAGAGAGCGAGTCAGGGCGCTGTAGAGAATGGGGCAGGATAATCACCCAATACGAGCGGAGGCTCCGCACTGCTTCCGCTCTTTTCGGCGGTACCTAGCATTGCATTATTAGCGCACGGTTGAAGCATGAAGAGCTGCTCACCATTTTGAGACCCTTGTGCATCCTCGTCGGAGTCAGAGAGAAGCTCAATGATCTCTCGATTATCCACCGTGTGATACCTGATCCGGATCGGAAGAAAACTGGACGACGGCTCTGCTTTCACGGTCAGATCCCGGAGCGCGTCAGCTTCCAGTTTGATCGGGGAGGAGGCAGGCGATGATGATATCGTGATCGTGTCGCGGTCCCGTGCCTCGAGAAAAGCGCGCAGCGCTGGCATACTGATCCACGCGGTGTCGAGGAAGATGCCGGGGTTCGCACTAATATACGCCTTATTGAACATCTGCATCCACGACGCGTCAGCGGCATGTCAGGTCGCGGGGATCGCTGTCACGTACGTATTCGCGAAAATCTCTCAACACTCCAGTCGATAGCACGTTGATCAGCTGTTGGTCGGCAGGCGAATGATGCGCCGCCATTGTGGCGCGTCGACGAGGCCGCTGCGAACGATTCGGCGGGGGAGGTGGGAGAGAGAAGTAAGAAGGTGAAAAAAATGCACAGCCCCCAGGGCTATCATGCGATCACTCGTACCTGGTCTCCAATGGGCAAGTGCCGCCTTTCAGCTCAAGCGCGGCACTCTCACGTCCAAAGGCCGGCACATGTGCCGTGGTTCACTAGATGTGCCGCCTTTCTAATTCAATGTGTGCGCCGGCTCTTGTATATCCTCCTTTGATCCCGGATCTGCCTTTCCAGCCTCCCTGCTCTCTATGTGCCTCTGGCTCGTCCATGGTTGCCCACTTTGGACCCTGTATAACACATCCTTCCCTTCGAAACTTCCAGCTGGATAGAAAGGACCTGATACGTGTCCCCGTTTAGGTCTCCGATATGGTCAATGGTGAGCTGCTTGTACTCGTCCTCTGTGCGGATTTCGATAGACTTATCACCCAAATGCCAGGGACTGGCTCCCCTTCAATGTCTGTCCAGCTATTTTCGTCCCAGCCTTAACTTTAGGCCCTCGACAATGTCTGGGTTTTCACTGCTTTTTTTGGGAATATGGTCATCAAATATGGGTGCGTTCATGCCCTGCTGTACTCTTATTGGACTGCGCTCACGTTCCATACGACGAGGAGCGAGCTCCTTCAGATGTATGTCCCATTGTTTCGGGAACACCCCCAGTTTTGGGCTTTCGGCGCTGTGTCGCCTACGGGTGCTTTTTGGGAATGTCACCATCAAATGCCGGTGCGTTCATGCCCTTCTGGCGGCACATTTCGATGCACTTACGTTCCATACGATGGATATTGACGCCCCTGTGGATACCCTCCTGTTAATCCAGCGTTGCCGTCGGTTTTGAGCCCTCGATGGTGAGTCTTAATTCTTGCTATTTTGGGAAAATGTAGTCATCAAATAGGTGTGTTTATGCCTGTCTTTTGCTCATAGTGCAATGCGCTCACGTTACATGCGATGGGGAGCGAACTCCTTCAGATGTATGTCCCGTTGTTTCAGGAACACTCCCAGTTTTGGGCTTTCGGCACTGTGTCGCCTACCGGTGCCACTTTTTGGGAATGTCGCCATCAAATGCCGGTACGTTCATGCCCTTCTGGCGGCACATTTCGATGCGTTTACGTTCCATACGATGGACGCCCCTGTGGATACCCTCCTGTTAATCCAGCGATACCGTCGGTTTTGAGCCCTCGGTGTCGAGTCTTAATTCTTGCTATTTTGGGAAAATGTAGTCATCAAATAGGTGTGTTTTTTGCGGTCCCTCCTTGGCCATTCTTTTTTTTTCTCTTGGTTCGGCCATTTTCATAGTCAGCTTTCATGTCCACGATCATTAAGATTGTCTCTTTCTTGTCAATATTAATGTTTGTCGCCATCCACACCTTTCAAGTGTTACCTCTATGTTCTGCTTTCACTTTCAATTTGACTTCACATATTATCAATGGTGGCCTCGGATTTGCGTCAATTTTTTTATCTTGTGTGGTTTGCTCTGACTGCGCTGCAGACCTTCGCAAATTGGATATCTGGGGTTCAGCAGTCTCTACTTTGCTCTAATATCACAATTTTTCTGCCCCTGTTTTCGTCCGTTGACCCTCTCAATGACATATGCCATCCCTCTCCATTCTGATATGGTCAGTATTCCAATGTTATCTCTGCTCCTTCAGCTGACCTCGTAGCTGCACTCCGAGTCATTATGACACCCCGCGAAAGCGGGGTTTTTGGGTTCAATGCTCAAAGCTCCTTGTACCGTACTCTGACAGTAGGATATTACCCATCCATATGCTGTGGATATTCGGAGTGACTGAATTTCGAAGCCCAAGGTATGGAGCTATGTCATTGAATTTACGCCGAGTCTCACAACTGTATCCGAAAAGATGCTCAAATTTATAAAAGCAAGGTCAAGGCCAGTCAGAGTAATCAGAGTAAACAGTTAGTGGGCTCTGCTGCAAAGCGCGCTACAATAGTTATTGCTGCCAGTCGCCAGCGTGGAACACTCCGAAGTCAGTAAAATACTTTTTTTGTGGTGTGTTTCGAGTTGCAATGGGACTTTGTAATAAAGTCGTTCGTTGGAGTCTGTTACTGCGGGAGATTGAATGTTGACTTGAACATTCCAGAACTGAGCAAATTTGACGAAGTCAATGTTCTTGTAATGCTCGTGAGCCGGGTGATGTTTCCCACCCTTTCTGAACATCACATTGTTGATATGTTCCTTGAAGAAAATGTACTCCTTGTGAGTGTGAACCGGAAGAACTGGAGAAAGGCTGAGCTGCTGCATCTGGAGATAGCGATAAGTGTTGGTTGGTTTGATGCAAAGACGACTCAGGGCATAGACAGGGGTATCACGGTGGTGCGGAACACCTGTAATGCGGGGTCGGGGAAGGGTGGTGATGTTGAGGGTAGCGGCAAGAGATTTAAAAATGGGGAGTATTCCGATAGTTTCTGAAGTTGAAATGCGAGTGGAGAGAACTCGGGGAAGTGGGAACGAAGGTTTCAGCCCGGCGCTAATCACCAGCTCCACAATTTCATCTCTGGCCCAGAGGTTGAAGTGTCCCCGGTATTTTGTGCCTGCACGATTATGAAAGCCGACCTGATGAACATTCAACAAGTTGAACACTGCATGCTTCCGACAAATTGCACGTACCTTTGTATTTCGCCGCAAGATCCAGTTTATCAAGATGCACTCCGCCAATTCAGGAGATGCTCGTAGCGAGCCAAAGATGCATCTCACGGCCATATGAACCCCACCCTCGATTGAGTTAGTACCGCGGGCGGTGCGGTATATGTTGAGACCGTCTCGATCCTTGCCCATTATGTAGTAGAGGGGGATACCGGGAGGATCTGAAAGGTATCCCGTTCGGGCGGTCTCGAGAAGGTTCTTTGCCATCTCCTTGGCCTCGTCCGAGAAGAAGGACCCTCTCGTCTTCTTTGTCGTGCAGCGCATGTCAGCATAAGCAGCAAACAATGACTCTACCCTCCGTAACAACACATCACGGCGAGGGATGTAGTGGCGGATACGACGATTGAGGGCCGGGGCCATTGCACGCTTCGCATACTCCCAGCTAACCCCATTTTTCTCCAGGACAGCACAGACCGCATTCTCGTCAGATTTGTCACGGATGAAGATGGCTTTGCTGAAGTCATGGGAGAAAGCCTTGAATGCTGAGTGTTTCTTCGACAGGAGTCTGAGCAGCCGGTCCATATAATGAAATGCGTCGTCAAGCACGCGAGGTGGAAGTGTTTCCGACTCTGCCGCTTGCTGCAAGACGGGCCAGGTCTTGTCAATACTGGCCATGATTGTGTCGACTGAGGAGTTCTGTTCATATGTTGATATCAAGTTTTTTTTTAAAAATAGTTGTTCATTGTACCTCATTGATGCCGAATTCAACCCTGTCCATTCCATCCGAGTTCTAGAGAAGATGTACATCAAAAGAACTCGCAGAAACTGAGTGAAAAAAATTACCTGTTGCACTTTAAATGCAAACTCACTGGTTGAACATTTCAAAATTTTCACCTTCTTTTTCAGTGAAAAATGTCGTTTATTTTTCACACATTTTTCACTAAAAAAGTAGGTAAAAATTTCAAAACATTTGCATCACTTTCTTATTTTATTTCGAATTTTTCACCTTGAATTGAGAAAGTGCTGAAAAAGTTTTAAAATTTTCGCCTTCTTTTTCAGTGAAAAATGTCTGAAAAATAAACAACATTTTTCACTGAAAAAGAAGGTGAAAAAATTGAAATGCTCAACCAGTGACTGACCAAAAAGATCCTCAAACTCAGCTTCCTCGAACTCGAACTCATCACAAACAGGACGTAAGAAGTTGGGAAAGTCCAATGAGAGAGCTGAGTGGCTGAAGAATCTGGAACAAAGAAGGACTTTTGAAGAATGATACCGGCCAAGGCATGAAGTGAGACTGAGGCTGTGTCGACACATCCTTTTAACTTCGCATATTTCCCCAAGTCGAGTACCGGTGGATTGTTAATGGTCAAAACCTTCTCGATCTCAGGGAGAGAAAAGACCTGTGAGATTGTACGGAGAGTTTGGCGGATATCGTGGCCAATCTTGATGATGGATGTGTTTGTCAGAATTGCACGCAGTGATGGTAGAACATCGCTTGGTGAGGTCAAACTGGAGACCTTTTTTATAGCTCAGTTTAGGTGCAAATAATAAAATCGGATTAAACATACTTAAAGCTATAGATCTTGTTGCGGGTTCTGAACTGGATAATGTGCAAATGAGCGGGTTTTCCGGGCGGATGCTCTGCCTTAATGGCGAGTGCAACGAGGTAAAGCTGGGACTCTCGGGTGTGCGCAAAAAAAATCCTGTAGTATTTCGTGTGCGGCAGCCTCCATGTCCATTGAGTCGGACACAGAAACAGCTGGAATGTGTGAGCTGGGCTGAAAAGGAGGACAGTGCATCCAGTCAGTGACCGGTACAACATTCTTGGTCAACGAGGCATTAATTGACTCGTGGAAGGATCGTTCGCCTGACAAAAAAATGAGATTTGTTTGCGAAAATAAATGCTTAACACTTACTTTGCGGCGAGTCCGTGTGTATAATCTGAGTTGGGAGATTTTGCGAGTCCTTGAGTTTCTGCTGGATGCCCTCGAACATGTCCTTCACAAACTCCAGTGATTTCGATTCGGTCAGAGAGTGGCCTCGGACCTCTTCATACTCGTTCACGACGGTGTAGGCGGTGGTGAAGATTCATTCCCCCTTCAGCCCGCCAACATACTTTAGAAACTAAATAAAAAGGGATCAGTCAAACCAAAGGACATTTCAAAAAATCAGAATAGACCGACGTCGACAGTATGGTCTGCTTTGACGACCATAGCAGGTTTTTTCGCGATATCACGTTCAATATAAAATCGATGAGCAGACATATAGTCTGTGAAAAGACCTTTAAGCCATGGAACAGAGGGTGGGGAGCCAGCGTATCCGTAGCAATCATCGAATACGGAGTACTGTTTGAGCCCAGTCTGGCCGTAAAGATTTGCAGTGGCAGTATATATCAATTCCCCGTCCACGTGGGACAGGTACTGGATCTCGGAGACCATCTCGGAAAATGGAGAAGGACCCATTCGGGTTGAAAAGGTGTTGCACATGAGCCACATCATCAATTTCGCCTCGCACAGAGATATATGCTAAGTATGTTAAATTTACTGGTCATCATATTGTGAAGGGACGTACCAGGAAATGCGACCTGCAGTTGTCGGGGGAGTTGGGCCAGGATATGTGGGTCTGTACCCTGCAAACTTCGGTTACATCCGGTGGTGTTCAACCGTCTGCCATCACAGATGAACCGATTCGTAAACAGGAAAAAATCATCCGGTATGTCGCGAACGCGGCGCGCAATAGGATCGTCGTTAAACCCTGATAGATGAAGTTTTGAGTAGCAAATGAAGGAGATTTCAGTGTACGCACCATTTCGAGATAAAGGTTGCCCGCAAGGACAAAGAAATCGGGCCGGACAGCCAGGCAGTAAGTAAGGCAACCAGACAAAAACTCTTCACCAATACAGTTTTGTTGGATCCAGGCCCGTGCTTGCCTTGGATTCATCCAGTGCAAAAACAGGATGCAAAGGTCTATCAAAAAAATCGCCCCGCAAATAACACAGTGGTTTCCCATCATTCCCTGCAGCTGCCATCTCTTCGTCGAGCCGGGCCTTCACGGATACTAGTTGCGCATGAAGAACTGATTCATCAACAGCTTCTGCCGGGTGAGTTTCAGCCTCCGACGTCCCAGTACCTGGCTCCATGCGATCCAAGATCTCATTCACAAGGCTCTCGTCAATCTGTCGATCCCCAGCAGCAATGTCGGCATGCTCGTCATTTTCCTCGACAAAGTTGAACTCGTAATTAAGTTGGGTCCAGTTATGGAGCGACATTCCGGTGCTCACTAATTTTGTCTATCAGTACGACGTGAGAACAGATTGCTTCTTTGCGTACGCGGATCTGAAGCGGGTGCGTCACGTCGAGCATAGAATGCGGTCGAGGGGCCAGGCACCGAATGAGAAGCACTAGCAGCGGAGCCTCCCGCCGGAACTTATGTAGGTGTTGGATTTCCGAGAGGCACAGCTTGATTTGTATTGTAAGGACGAAAAAATGCTGATGCCTCAGTAACGGTGGATCGAGCGCTGGGGGCCATTCAAAGTGCAGTTCCAAGAGTTCTCCGCGATGCTTCACTAAGTTACTTGTGCAAACTAACTTGGCCTTACAAAACTAACTTTACTTTACTTTTGGCAGGGCAAGTTAAATTGTCAAGTAAAGTAAAGTGAAAGTAAAGCTAAGCTACGTACCGTACGTTCACGGAAAGTTCAAAAATAACATGAGCATGTTCCTTGCATATTTCGCTGAACAAGGGCGCTTATGAAGCGGCAAGGACCTGATATTGGTACAGGAAATGAGGCATAATTGCTCCAGACACCTCGTATCCCTTCAGAGAGTACTAGGCAGCCACTAGAAGCTCAACATCAGCCGTTATCTCGGCTGGCGGGCAAGCTCGACAAGTTCCTGATATATCCTGACTCCATCCACTCGCTTGACGCTTGCAGTCGCTTGCATACCTAATAGGCTCTGGATCTTGAAGTACTTATTGCCTGGCTTGACACCATGCCGGGCTATTATCTCACCTGATTTTCACATCCCTGCACAATCTTTCCTTCCGAGTCGGACTTGCACACGTGGCTCGGATTATTGTACTAGTGATTACTCAATGCAATCCTGTCACGAAAATCATTTGAATCAGTGACGTTCTGATTCAGCAAGTGCGTCAAGTCCACCAAGTTCATCGCCAAGTTCGCTTTTGGTGACAACCAAAGTAACTTGATGTGAATTGCCTAATTTGGCCTAAATTGATCGCATAAGTTAGTTTGTCCAAGTTACTGATGTATAAATCATAATCTTGGCTCCAGCTGTTTGGGTGTGGCGGAGTTCGAAAGCGGAGTCAAAAAAATGATGCAAAAGACGTGGGGGAACCCACACCCAAACATCTGGTGCAGTTCGCTTGGAAACCATGCGATCTATGATGTTTGTCACATTTGTCACGACTGAACTCAGAGCTTGTTTGAAGAATACCCCCACAAAGTGGTCTCTTACAACGCATTTTAGTATCTCATAAATTCTAAACAAGTATTCAAGACATTGATCTCCTCAAAAAATGCGAACAAACGTGCTCAGGGAAGAAAACCGAGGGAACTCAACATCTGTGCACTGCCAGAAACACGCCAACTTCAGCCGTTGGGTGGCCGGATCTCATAGGTAAGAGCATTATATAGATATTCAACATTTATAGAGGTAGTATCTTAAGCCCAGAGGCTCCCATTCAATGTATACTAATAAAATACACTAGAGTGCATAAAACAACATGTGAAAGGAAGAAAGGATGGAATTTTGGATATGAGTATGAAATTAATGGAACAAGGAAGACATTGCAAAAATATTTGGAGCCAAAACATGCTACAGTGAGGTACAAGTGAGGATTTTTGTGAAAGCGTGACTAGATCGCATGGTTCCTATACAAACTGCACCAGACGTTATAGGGCAGTGTTCCCCCATCAAATTTCATCAAAAATCTGCCTCGGATCATTCCGAGCGGTCCGGCGGACCGCCACTGCTCTGCCCGCGAGCGCCAGCGAGCGACTGCCCTATAACGTCGGGAACGAGACTATATAAATCACAGTGTCACCGTGTTTGCGGCACTCCAACAAGGGCAATTTATTTTTTTCCTTGTTTGAGAGCCTCCGAGCATTTACATGAGAAATCATTGAACAACAATGAGACTGAGATTAGATGACCCAGGACTCCTATTTCCCTATGCTAGACGTCTACTGAAGGCCTAGGAACCGTTAAATTTTTAACGGTACAAGTAAAGTATGATTGACCACCCGTGGGATAAAGTTCCGGTAAGTTAAGTAAAGTGCGGCCCACCAAAAGGAGCACGCAAGTAAAGTTCCAAGTTAGGCCGACAAGTTTATTCAGACTCGTTCTCCGTGGTTGACTGAGTTTCTGAACTTTATTTGGGTTTGGTGGCCGCCCGGCGCCGGGTGCCAACCGCCGTGAGTTCCCTTGGGCTTCCCAGATGGATTCATGACAGCGTGTGGGGGTATATTTGGGCGTGATCTCCATGATCTCGTTACTTGTGACACATGTCGTGACCGGAATATTGACGGATCTAAAGGATCAACTAGGATCATTTAAGTTTTCCTTTTTGGGAGTTAGCTCTCCACGGGAATGATTAATGAGCCAAAAGGTGGTCGGCCGCCGGTAGCGCTCCATTGACGAGGTCATGACGTCACTGGCTGTGTTGGTTATTCCCAAACCTACCCCAATGAGCTTTGCAGTCCGCTGTCCAACGACGTCGAGGACCTCACCGAAACGCTTCTCTTACTTCCTGGTTTCCACAGTCCAGCGAATCTGGATGCGCACTTTGCTCCCATACTCACGCGAAGACGACGTACTACGTTCTGCTTCAGAAACGCCAGGGGCCCTCTGTTCAGCGATTTACCTCATGGCCGACGCGTCGCACGCCGTGTGCATTGCGCCCCGGGACTACAGGTTAATAGAGGGACGACTGGGGGAGCGGGAGAAGCGGAGGGTTGACGGGTGTGTTTTCTATCGGTCTCGTTTATTCGTCATTAATGAGGTGTTCCTCGTCCAAGTGCAGCGCCGGGACTAGCTCTGCCCCCTGAAGCCAGGCAGATGTCCATGTCCGCTTCAAGCAGCGAGCCGACCTCTTCTTCAATTTCGAGTGGCTCCTTGTCTACCCCTTCTTCAACTTCTCCTACTTCCTCGACCATCCTGGATTCTTCCCCTACATCCGATGCCGAATCATCCAGCATTTCCTCCCCACCACTATCTACGCCGTCCACTGTTTTTTCGTCGTCCTCGACGTCCACCGGCGAGACCGAGTCAGAAAGTCTTCCGCCCCCGGAATCGCCCACCACCTCTTCGACTCTCGTTTCCACGTCCTCCATTTCCAACGACGAATCAAGCAGCACTTCGACCCTGCCAACCACTACCACGACTTCATCCAACTATTCCACAACAACTACCAGCGCTAAAGGGGATTCTCCATCAGATAGCGACTCGGCCACGTTTTTTCCCTCCGCGTCCAGTACATCTACCACATCCAGCGCTACAGAAGGCTCTCCATCAGATAGCCAGCCAGCCACCATCTTTTCCCCCGCGTCTACTACAACTACCATTGACACCACTAGCATTTTGCCCTCCTCGGCTTCTGCCGATCCCTTGTCCTCCGCGTCAACCGTCAGCGGAGGCTCTGCGAGCTCCGCGTCTCTTTCTCTATCTGTAACGTCTACATCTCAAGACACACCACCGAGGTACGCCAAATATTCCCTTCCCTCCTCTAATTATGAACCAATATTCGACAGTTCGTTCTCGAGTTCAAGCGGCTCTGCCGTCTCTGCCTCGGAGTCAAGGTATGTGGATCCTCCGCGCGCCTTTCCATAAAGTTATTCACGCTTTCATCGCAGTGTTTCCGTTGTAATTGACGCTCCGAGGTACGCAACTCGCTTTCCCTGATAAATATCCCCCTCCGAGCTCATGTCATCGCCACCAGTTCGGCACCCATCGCGTCGGCCTCAGAAGAGTTAAGCGTCCCAGCGTCACCGGCTCCAATTCTTTTGGCACCAATCGGGGCGAGCACCGCTGAAGCGTCGTCCCCAATATCCGCAGCCGAGCCCTTTTTCTCCTCCACCACATTCCTCGCGAATATAATAACCGCTGCCCCGCCACTTTCCGGGTCTTTATTTACCACCACCATGACCTACACATCGGGCGGTACCGTCTATACCACCACCTCCACGGGCGTTATCGGGACGGGGACTTCGTCGCCGCATGACTTCGCGCACAACATCGGCGGCATCATCAGCGTCGCGCTCGCCTGCGTAGTCGCGGTGATTCTTGCCGTGTTCGGCGTGTTCTTCGCGTGCAAGCGGTTCAAGCCGCGAGCAGGGCCGCGGCGGGGGTTCGCCCTGAGCGGCGCTGCGAAGGGACTGCGCCGGACGCCGGGCGTGTGGCGCTCGCCGATGGATGGGGAGTCTGTGGAGGATTTGGCGGCGGATGGAGGGTATGCGGATGAGGACCCCGAGACGTCCCTTCTGCAAGGGGAGCGGAGCGGAGAGCATGATATGGCAGAGATCCGGGTGCGCGATTTGTCGGCTCCATCGGGGCACTTGTTCCCGGCCCACGACTTGGATTTCACCTCCTCGGACGGGCAGAGTGACGCTCAAATGCTGCCCCTGCTGCCGCCGTCCAGCTTCTCCATCCCCGGCCTAATCTCCAGCAACGACAGCGGCCGTCTCTCGGATTCAACCCGGAGCTCCCTCCTCAATCCGCCCGCAGCCGTCTCATCCCCCAAAATTCCGTCGCCCGAATGGGAGGGATGGCGCCCAACCAGCGGCAAGCTCCTCCCGCCCCCCGAAGCATCTGACGACCCCGGCACGCCGGAGGGCCTGCTGCGCCCCAGTCTCTCCGCGCTGCAGTGGAAATCGTCGCGATCGCTGAACGACCACGTCGACTATTCGCGGCTCATTGGCGCGGTGCGTGTACATTCCTTCTGGGCCTGACGTCCGCTTGCTAACATGAGGTTGAGCAGCGCCGGATAGAAAGCGGCAATACACTGGATACGACGGCTTCGAGCGCCGAAGGTGGGGGCTCGTCGTAATTCTGCCTGGACCTTGGACACAGACCGTCCTGTGGGACGAATGTCTGGACTTCTTTTGCATATCGATACGAATGTATACCCGCGCACGGATATTAATGAGATTTGAAGTTCCTCCAATGGCTACATGAAGTAGGTTGGAGACGATCAGAGAACTCGGTTTCCTTCTCGCCGAGCGTTTTAGAAGAGAGCCGATGAGGTCGGACGCCGTTTACGTTTTGGAGCCAACTTGGGTTGGCCTTTGAACCTGTTGTTAAAATCATCGAATTACTTAGTGAAGGAAATGCGTATTTTTTCCAGTCAGAAGCATGAAGGAGGAATGACGCCGCACTCGCCAGTTGCATCCATAGAACTTGTGCAGACTTCAACGAATATCCCTCCGCCATACTGGTCGAGCACCCGCCGTATCTATGCATCGCCTTTTCCCTTCCCTCTCTCAAAATCGAAACATATCATAATTTGAGGTGGCCTGGGCGTAGTCCTGACTCAAATTGCGCAAGGTCTGAACGGTCGAGTCCCAAAAAGAGGTTTGAGAGGAAATCACGACCCGGGCTGGATTCGAACCAGGATACCCCGCGGTACGCGAGATGAGCACAGCCTAATTAATAGCTGCGGAGGCGATACCTTTCCCCACCGGGTCTCGTTCTATTTCTTTCACTTTATTCAATTACAGAACTTGTGTATAAGTAATGAGGAGAGGTAGAAATGATTTAATTATGGTAGGAGGGAATCGCAGGCACCTTCCGACGCATGAACCCAATCCGGCGGACCAATGGCGAGCGATTCGAGGAATGGGGTGGTTTCAAACAAAAACACTCAAGAGAGCAGATGCGAAATCAAATACAACAGGGTGCTGGGGATCCAACACCAAAGCTGTTTCGCTTAAATGCTCTTCAGGTCCTGGCTTACTTGTTGTAGGTCAAGAGGTCAGGGTTCTGTAACCGTTCTCTTCAGACTGAATTGTATTAGGAATATAATACTACGCACCTGTAACCGTTCTCTTCAGACTGAAGAGATCGGTTACAGGCTTTTGATAAATACATGAGCAGCGCGACAAACACGACCCCGAAAACCCGACGCGTCCCCATCGGGACTGGACGCGAGGTCAATACTACAACATTACTCATTCATATTACATGACTAAGTGACTCATACCATCTGACACTTGTTCAAGAATTTTGAGCATAGAGTCATTGGGGTGAGATGTTCAAATCGGTTGGATGGCGCTGTATTGTTTATTTCAGCCTGTCGGAAATAATGCGAAAAGCTTTTGATGCTTGTGTCTCATGCATTTAATTGATGTAGATGACGGAATCTGATAGTTTAGACACTTACATCTTCGTTTCCATCGATTTGCCTTCCTGTGGATCATCCCTATCTATCTTATCCCAGAACCTGTATTTAGTACAGAACCTGGGTTAGAACCTGGGTTTAGTAGAGAACCTGGGTAAGAACCTGGGTTTTTAGCACAGAACCTGGGTATAATGGACAACCTGGGTCAGAACCTGGGTCAGAACCTGGGTATTTGGTACAGAACCTATCTATGTTACACCCAGGATGGGGGGGGGCATCGAGCACACTGCAGGCATTGATGGCAGCGACTTGCCACATGCGAGGAAAAGACTCGCAAGGGTGAAAACCCACATCCAAAAGTGGGCCACGAAAGGTCGACATGGATAGGATGGCCCCCCCATCCTGGGTGTAATAGAGATAGGTTCCCGGTAATTATTTCCACCCCATCGAACAAGTATCAAGACTCGCGGGCCTCTCGATTGCCCACCCAAGTCGGGTACTTGGGCATCTTCTGACTCGATCCCCGAGTATGCAAACTCGCAGACCCATTAATGATTAACGTGTCCGCATGTTTCCAACATAGCTTGGCACAGTACCTCCAACTTTGTTTACAGACTTGTCTACTGCTCGAAGTCTCGAAAATTGTGTGGGCTTAATCTCATGTTCACAGTTGGTTATCCGGGTATTCCGAGTTGTCAGGCTGCAGCGCAGGCCCTTTTGGACTCAATTTCTGAGTATTAAAGCTCTGCCTTTGACTCAATTTGGGAGTCGCACATCATCCCTTTTTTGTGCTTCAGCACTGACCCAATGACCTACTGACCTACTGACATACTGACCCACTAACCTGCTGACGAAACAACAGGTTTATGATTTCACACTCAATTCCCGAGTATCGAAACTCGTGGACTTCTACTCGCATTGGGACCTTCGTCAGACTGTACAAACACTCTACTTAGGTTCCCGACTTCAACTTGTTCCTGACGCCTCAAATCTCGTGGGCCTCTCGGTACTATCTTGACGGCCCTCGTACACAGTGCACCAACCACTTCACGTACCGTACTCCTGACTTGTTTCCGATCCGAAAACTCGCGAGCCTCGCTACTAGCCCACCGGTACCGAAGGGCCCTGCGACACGCGTTCCAAATGCACTACGTTCTTTCATTCTGACTTAATGTTGATCCCTCAACCTCACGGGCCGCTTATTTTTGCCGAACCATGTCTCTCAAACTCCGGTCAAAGTTTCCGAAACGCTTGACTCACCGCCCTTTTCACGGGTTCCAACTACTCAGCAGAGTTCGAATCTCTCCTTTTTTTGGAGTATAACAACCCTTGTGACCGCTCAACCCGAGTATCAACGCTCGTTCGCAGGGAATTGGCAGCCCCCGTTCGAAGGATTACATTATCCGAACAATCTTGCAACCTCAATCGTCTTGCTCTCACTCCAAGCAAACTCACGGAAATGCTACACTCTTCTTCATTGTTAAGGCAGTAGATCCCGGAATGTTTTGGTCACCAACCCAAATTCAGCTCACTGCAAATCTCGCATTGTTTCTAAACCTCACTGCTATCTCACCTCTCAAAATCAGAGATCTATATCCATGATCCAATGTCCGAAGGGGCTATAATATTCTACGCGACTAAACACTCCTCAAATCATGCGCTTCAAGCCTCGTTCGTCGAACTCCAGCTCTATCACTTCTACATTCTCACTTCACAATGAACCCGTGCTCTCCTGAAACATCTCAGTGGCATATGATCAACATCATTTTGTCTGACTTGTGTTCACTCTTCTCGGGATGAACCCGGGTACTTGTTTTATACATTTTGCCTTTGGTCCCGGAATCGCTTTTCTAACCTCCGATTCCGCGCCGTAAAGTAGGCACCTGCGGTCAGACCCAGTTCTATTTTTCTCTACTCGGGTTGACCAAAATAAGCTGCAGGATGCTTCATTACGCATAGATGAACGCACCTGGACCCTTTGTTCCAGCCCTGAGGCGTTCTGCCGAGAACCCGACATTTAGATATCCTTACCACAGAAAATGGGGTGAACTGGGGTATTTGGCAGCATTGAGAGGGGCATCGAGTAAGAAAAATGCTGGACTACCTTTCAAACTGAAGCTTCATGGATGATTATGGACCATGCCCAGTGGTAGACCCGTAGTGTCCCAGGGTCGTTTGATATCTGGGTGGCTGGTGGTGGTCCTCAAGGTTGCATTGCAGTCACTTGTGAAGGGTCTATCACAGGAGGGGTTAAGATCCAGGAACCCTGTTATGCCTGAGAGAAAGCCTCAGATGAGGGGAGAAGAACGAGGCACCAAAGTCGTGGATTGACAAAGAATTCGTGGAGAAACGGGCGAGATGGCTATCCGGAGTTAAGAAACTGATGTTCTCTCCCTTCGGCCCGCGATCAAACGAGGCACAGCTTTCGATCAACTCATCACTCTGGCCCAAATTTTGGCATGGATGGGCGGCATAGGTCGTACTCCCTCCCCAAAGTCCAAAATCTTAACATTTGGTACAATTTATCCTTGTATTTACCAAGTGGCCAGCTTCCCCGTGTGGCCAGCTTCCCTGTCAGATATAGTACAACACTCACATTTCGGGGAAATGGCACGACACTTGACGACAGCTGACGCAAATTCCACATTTGTGATCGCTCACACTTCTTCTACCTCCTTATATTTTGGTGACTACTTGCAACTTCCAGAACTTGCAATTTTCGGCAAGTTCTCGGCACGCTCTGGGCACCATCTCCTCGATCCTGCTCGGCTGTGCCCGAAACTGTCCTGGCCCGATGATTTCCACTCATAGACCGAACTTTATCAAACCCACCATGAACTCGCTCTACTTCACTATGCCCCAGCGCTCTGTCTTCATTGCCTTCGATATCTAATGGCCGACTCTATTCGATCACTTCATTTTATCGCTCCCTCGCCCTATCAGTACTCCAAATTGCATCACAACACCTCCTCGTTTTCCAACCCCTCCCATTGGTCACTCGATTCTCAGGACACCTCGTTGGCTTTAACACTTTCCAAGGACACAGCTCACACAACACTTTGCGCTCGGATCGCATTTACACCCTTTCGTCATCTCGAACTTGAACATCATTCAACACTTTCAACCCTGGCTTTTCCCTCGTGCCGCATCATGAAGGCATTCTGAGGCGGGATCGACGAGATGAGGCCCGCACACCCGATTGGGAAGGGCGGCACTCTAGATCAGAGGCGGCACACGTATGCCATTCACGGCCCTTGGTCCTGCCATCCATGGCACAAGTGCCGCGCTTGAGATAAAACATGGCACATTCAATTCAAACTGTTCATCTAAGTGGCGATGGAGTATATGAGGTAATGAAATTCCACGACATTCAACGTCAAGTCCCGAGATGAAGTCAACTGCGTACATTTGAACAGCCATAGCATCAGGGAAACCGAAAATGGCTATGCAGTACTATGCAGTACTAGGCAGCACTCTACGGAACTGATGTAGCTATGGGGCACTATGCAGCACTGTCCAGCACTAGCTGCGGTTTTCCTGATGTAAAAAGGTGAATAGAGCCGTAAAACCTACCTAGAACCCTTCGATTTTTTGGTTGGCTTCTCGTAAGCCGCTGCATCGGCCCGACGGTCCCGGAGAAGACGATGAGATCACAATGGTGTCGCGTGCGGAATCGGGATCCCGTGCTGCGAGGAAGGACCGCAATGCCAGAATGTCAATACATGCAGTGTCGATGAATACGTGGGCATTGGCCATGATGTATGATTTCGTGAATATCTGGGAGAGGCACGTCAATGGCACATTGGATCCAGGTGAGTTTCTGACGCGTGGCTCTGGAAATCCTTCAAAACTCATGTCGGCAGCCCATCAATCAATTCCATGTCGGCGCTGGAATAATCTGTGGGCATCGTGGCGCGTCGGCGATGGCTGGGACGTGGGGCGGGAGCGATGGAGGTGGTAGTGGAAGGAAGAAAAAACAGCACAGCCTTCCTACCCATCAGGCCCGCCGTGTCCCCAATTGGCAAGTGCCGCCTTTCAGGCCACTCCGACACACTAAATGCAGCACTGTGCCACGTATCGGTTGATGTGCCGCCCTTCCCAATTGGGTGTGTGGGCCTCATCTTGTATATCCTCATTCTGAGGCCATCTTATTCAAGATTCAGCTGCCGTCTTCTTGGGTTAGCCGTGGGCCTTTGGGGATGCCCTCGTCTGGCGTCTTCATTTTGGGTTCATTCTCGCACATCCCCATCGCCCCACGACCTGGAGCTCAGCAGGTTACGGATTGAGTCCCTGCTGATCTCTCCATGCCCAATGAGTATACGGCTGCCTCGACTCATCTGCTGAGTGATGGAGCAAGAGAACAAGAAAGATGTCCAAGACAATGGTGTACTCGGAATGATGCGAACAGCTATCCTAAAACAGGCGTCAATTGAAACGTTCCTCACCTCAGTCTGAACACGCTGCTCTGTTGTATGCAACGCTAGGCAGTGCTCCAGAATCGCTGATATTTCCAAGTGTCGGTGACAGCGGTGCCAAATACTCATGCTTCTCCCGCAGGCATGTATGGTCGAGATTCCCGGCTGAAGAACGTGCTGCATGTTTATTCCGCGGATGTCGCCCGGGTTCCCACCGTCGGCGTCAATGTGATGATAGTCAAGTTGATTCACGCGGTTGAGCCGTCGTTTACAGCAAGTCCTCCAGTAGTCATGATCTGATGTCGGAAAAATGAAATTAGCCTTATAAAACACCATTATGTGGTCAGTCTGTAGTGGCTTTTTATTCGATTCAAGCTCATCCTTCGTGAGGCTGAGCTCCTGGTTCAAATCAAGGTTCCCTATTGTTGGGTTCCATTTTGGAAGAATACTGTCTATCAACATCTTCGCCGTTTCGATGCATTGTCCCGGATTTGCAACCAAATTCCATCCTGTCATGGTAACAAGATGGGCAACCACAATTCTTATGTCCGATCCCTGATGGATTCACCATGTGGGGTTTTCGAATGATTACTGTTCTCCGATTCGCGATGGTAAGAACATCTCGAACAATTCGGACTCCATGGTTTAATCTGAGGCATGTTGCCGCATCTCGCAGACATGCATGTTTGTAGTGCTCTTTGTGAATGGCCGGGTGTTTCCAGATGGGCAAATTCAGTTTTATATCAGTGCTGATGGACAATGCTGTGAATTTTTGGTTGTACTTGCATGCCACGAGTACCATTCGTTTAACGTCTTCTGGCAGAGGAGTTTTTGAGGAGATTGGAATATTTATGCATTGCAGGAATGGGTTCATAATTTGGCCTGGTCGGATATTGAGGTAGCTCCTCTCTAGGAAATTTATCAAAAGAAAATCAACAAAATAGCACCAGGATGCCCGTTCAGGACCTTGTTTCAAGTAGGACTGTAGGTTCCACAAATCAATTGCTTCATTTCTGGCAGGTATATCGAGAATTTGTTTTCCACCCTCCGTGATATCGAGAACCATAGTCTCGTGTCCAACTCTGGCTGTTTTGCCATCCCAGAGGAAGGTATGCTCCATCTTAATGAGAGTATCTTCAATATCTTTAGGCATACCCTGGACTCTCGTTAAGTATTGTATTCTGCCTCCAATAACCATGTTGATGATATGATGTTTTCCCTCCAGACTCGGTAATGTTAGCTTCCATCTTTCAAGATCACAGGTGATTTTTTCGAGAACCGAGGGCCACGGAGTAATATATGTGATATTGTTCCCGATCCATGCTCCTAACATACCACAGGATTGTCCATCTGGGAGTATCCTGATTCTCTGTTCAATTGTGCCTATTTTCATATTCTTGTTTATTCGTCTGTCTTTGAGTACCATCTCTCGATAAGAGACTCGGCCAAATGGAAGTATGATAGTCTTATCCTCATTGAATTTCGCTGTTGATGCTGCACATCAGAGACGGAGAATTCCCCAGAATTTTTCCAGTTTGTCCTCAGATGACAAGTATACTGTGGTGTCATCTGCAAAGAGCGAGATGACCAAATTTCTGCCTTTCCTGGGATTTTGACCCACTTGAGTTCCGAATTTGGGATTAGGCAGGCCAAGGGTTCAATAGCCAGGTTGAAAAGTAAGCATGAGAGCGGGTCACCTTGCCTCACTCCACGGATAACAATAAAAGGCTCACTGATCTCACCATTTACCATCACGACTGTTTCGGCATTGGAGTACAAGAACTTGATGGTGTTGCAAAATTTTGGTGGAAAACCCATATGCTGTAGAACTCTGAGCAGATAATCATGATTAATTCGATCGTAGGCTTTCTCCTGATCCAGGGCTACTATTCGCCCATCCTCCTCTGCTGCCTCAGCATAGTTGAGAAGGAATTTGGCAAGCTTAACTTGGTCCTCAATTTTTCTCCCTTTCATGAAACCAGCTTGGTCAGGGTGTACCAGGGATGGAGCCACATTCATCAAACGTAATGAATAGGTTTTCGTCATTAACTTGTAGTCGCAATTCAACAGAGTTACTGGCCGATAGTTGCTTATCAAAGACTTATTGCCTTTCTTAAAAATCGGACACATCCACCCGATGTTGAAGTTACAGGTTTTGACCATGCCAAATTCTTCAATGTCTTCGTAAAGGTCTGTCAGGAATCTGACCACGTTGAATGCTTCATTCTCGGTTCCGCAGTTATCTTTGAAGAGAATGTCGAGGATTTTGTAAAATTCATAAGGAATTCCATCCATTCCTGGGGCTCTCCCATTATTGGAAAGTTTGAGTGCCTCACCCATGTCTTCGACTGACAAACCTTTATTCATTTCATTGAATTCACTTTCAGACAGGCGATCATTACATTTCTCAAGTGAAATCTCTGTGGCCATAACTCTTCCATACTCGTCTGATACATCTTTTGCTTGAATTGAGTCGTGATAATCTCTGGCCATTTTCGCCATTTGTTTAGGCCGAGTCTCATACTGTGGTACCATCAAATCTTCTGCTCCGTGGACCTTGAATTCTCATATTGACTCTTTAGGGTGGTATCCAAATTTTACTTTGTCCAACATGGTAGATGGTTTTCGGATCTTTGCTTTTGAGGAATCACTCCATGAGATCGCAACGAGGAGATCTAAAATATTTGGGGCCCAACCGACTCTCATGACTGTATTTTTACATGCACATGTTCTCCGTGTAGGCGAATTTGAGCCTCTACTTGAAGTTATGATCAAGACAGTTACAGGTAATATACAACAAAATGAGAGACTGTCAGTCACTTTTAACCGGCCAGAAATACCACTGACCTTTTCATCGGGTCTATTGGGAGGACTACTCTATACACTACAGAATACACAGGGAAATGTACCCCTCCTTATTTGCACCTCATCTGATTTCCTTGCAAGAACTCTGGTGAAAGAGAGAAAAAGATTTAAAATGACCTCTTGGGTCCAAACTTCAAACTATTGAAAGCTGTGTTTGTGGCACTGAATGAAAGAATTGCACGCATCCAATTCAAAAAATCTGAAGATAATGCAGCTAAATTCTTAACACATATTCAAATGCGAACCATTGAAATGGACACAGAAATTGATCTCATGTTCGAGTGCCAGGGAATACCCCTATCACAAGGGTCCCAAAGATTATTCAATAAGATTATACGGAGGTTACGTCCCAGACCAGAGCAAAAATCTACATTTGTCAACCTAGATTGTATACGCTGTTCAGTGCAGGAAATCTCCAAGTATGCCCCAGCAGACAAGATGATCTGGAAGTCAGTTAGATCGGTGACACTGCAACACTTGACCCGTGAATTTTTCTGGAAGTGCATTCATAATACATTTAGAGTAGGAGACTTTTGGCTCCACATCAATACATTGGAGATACGAGGACAGTGTTGTTTGCAAGGTTCCGGAAGCCTTGAACACATCGCCCTGGAATGTGATGCACCAGGTCAAAAACTAATTTGGAACCTCACGCAACAACTTTGGTCAAAGAAATATACACAATGGCCAACACTAAGCTGGGGTTTGATTCTAGGGTGCAACCTGGCAAAATTCAGATCAGGAAAAGGTGCTATCCTCCCAGAGAAGGGAAGACTATTTGCTATTCTAGTGTCGGTAGCATGGCATCTAATATGGAACCTCCGGCGAGGCAGTGTAATCGAAGACCCGGATAGAATACAGAGTACTTTGGGGATTCATAACCAATGGTTGAATGCAATTAATGCAGCCCTAACGTGGGACCGTCTGCTCACTGACAAAATTAAATTTGGACCGCTTGCACTTAAGAAACAACTGGTATTGAACACTTGGAGCAGTCTACTTATGGATGAAGACTCTCTGCCGGATGATTGGAAAAACGAGGGGGTTTTAGTGGGCATACGACCCATGACTGATAAACATGGGATAGGATAAATTTTCGGGTCGGAGTCCCACACTGGTTTAAAAACATGTGTAAGGCATTTCCTCCTGAGTGGCAAATTTCCCCGGCAAGATCTGGCTCACAACCAGCAACAATAGCGGCTGAGCTTGGAATGCTTCTGCAGACTGAGTCTCATTATCCCAAATGCTCCAAAAAAAAAAAAAAAAAAATTGCCTTATAAGATGCCGGCATGATCGGCCCTTGAAACGTTGTCGGCAACCTTGTATGACCTTGTACGGCAGCGGGTTCAGGCTTGCCGGCACGCCTCCGAGCAGTGGCAAGCCTCTCCCACCTCGGCGGACCTTGTGGCATCCCCGGAACACCCTCATTCAAGGTTTCAGGTCTCTCATTGTTATTCTGAGCAGTCAAAGTCACATTATAACGCATTTTTAGGTGCCTGTTATAAGACGACTCTCATCGTACAAGGCACTTATCAGGCCGGCTATCCTTACGGGCCGATAAGGCCTTATCGGACCTTATCGGCTTCGGCAGTTTTTTCCGACAGAACGTGCGGGTTTTAGCGCTCCGCGGGCATCGTCACAGCATTGATGCTTCTCCCGTCCGTCGTGAGTGCAGGCACTACTTATGGCATTTGAATGCAGCATTCAGCGAACATTTCACAAGCGGGTGCCGACGTGAGGCGGCCCCCGCCCTCTATTTCAAGTCTATTTATACAAACTGTATAAATACCATCATGCGGGGAAGCATCCCTGCTCATCCGCCCCTCAGATATGCAGTCTTTCTTCCTCCTGCTCGCAGCAGCTCTCGGTACCAGCGCCGCTGTCGCGCCCCGTGCGCCGCTGGAAATCAGCAACCCGTGCGCCGTCCCCTTTCCCCATTCCCTTGCTCCCATACTTAACGCTTTCTGCGCAGAGTTCCCGGTGCAAGTACGTTCATGCTTCGTCTCGCTTCTGGCACCACTAAATCCGTCCGCAGCTCAGTGCGAGCCCATGCTGATCGCTTGGTCCGGTGGAAACCGTGCGTCTACTTGTTCGCTCGTTGCGCGGATTCTTCACGTATTCGATATTTGGATTGCCAGCCCCTTACGTTGTCGTAAGTCACTTCCTGGATTGTACCCGGGGTCCCGATTGACTTTTTCTTCTTTGTTCTCAGGCGTATGCACGCGTGTTGCACGAGATTCCTCACGTTAACCACGCTCGTTCATCAGCGTTCAAACCAACCCCATCCAGCCGACGCCCCTCGTTGACTTCGGGCTGGTTACCGGCACCAGCCTCGTCTGGATCGTCAATGCCACGCTTGGTGTGGAACTGTAGTATACAGTCTGTGGATGCTGGACTGACAGCTGCATGCCTCCAGGGCAATCTCTCATCCTCGAGGTCACGGACGACGAGGCTACAGGCCTCCACACCGTTACAAGTGCGCCGTTCAACGTCATCGCCGGCGGTACGTCGTTGCCTCGGCTCAGATTTTCTCGTTCGCTGACTTGCGCGATGCTACAGCCGGAGATGGGTGCATCAATGGGAACTGAGTCGGATGGGCTCTTCGTACGCGCTGTAGCAAAAGTAGCAGCAGCAAACAAAGAACAAAGTCTTTGAACGACGTATATAGACTCGGAGGGAACGACCAAGAAGGCCCGGCATGTCATGCAAGAACGCGACTGCGCAACTGGGCGCCAAAAAGGAAATTGGACTCACCTGTGTGCATGGGCATGTACGTTTTGTCGACCCACGATACTGACGCTGCGGCGGTCTTCTGCTGCAGCTGCTGCTGGTACGGATGCGACATGGGCGCGAGGAGGGGGACGAGTCTGCGAGACAGCGCGCTGCGGCGCCGGGCCATCGGCCGCATCGTGCTTCGGGCGCGGTCCCCGTGTACGTCCCCTCAGTAGACCATCCCGAGTCGTGTGATCTGCGCGGGCTGGAGATCGAGGAGGGGCTCTGCAGGTGGTTCCTACCTGGTATGTGTCGTCTGAGTCTTGGGCCAATCCGATACCCGACATCGGAAGATGGTCCAACCAGACAGGGCCCTTGCCATTTGTAAGGTACCGATATGATACATAGCATTGACACTCACCGTGTGGAGCAGAAAATTCTGAGTTTTATTCAACTTATCGACCTGCTTCTTGTCGGAGATGATCGATGGTGTATTGGATGTGTGATATTCAGCCCAAGTAGAGAATTCTTTATACAGTTTCGGGGTTACCTCCAGAAGTGATGGTGGCTGAGAATCCACAATTGCATGTTGAGGAATCAGCTCCTGGGAGCATTGAAAAAACTAGAGTGTAGAAACACTGCTATTCATTGGAGTAGTCAAGTTGACGAGGGGACTCGTGTTTCCTTGTGAATCAACGATTGGCATTGTGCTGTCTAGGCTGTTGGAGTTGCTCTTGTCGGTCGGCTCGGCGATAACGATAATACCGGGACCTAAAAATTGAAAGAAGAGATCAGAGGTGTGGTATCATGTCGACATTGAACCATACGGGTATTTGCTACGGGTGTATCCTTTCTACCAGGCCAACCAACAACTCATTCATACACGTTACCAGGAATATCACAACGATGGACCGCTTTCAAGCGCCCATCCACGTCATATCCACATGTAACATTGAAGGTGGTCGCGTTGACAGTGACGTTCCCCGTCCCCGAATCAACGGACAGGACATCATATAATGTTCCACCATCTAGTCCACGACTGGCAGCTGCTCATTCACCTCTGCTCCATGTTGTCTATTTTCCCTCACGCTGGTCTGAGGTCTCCGTCGGTCCGACCCGCTGTTTCACGTCGATTTAAATTTATCGCGCACGCCTGATTTTGGACGTTTGAAACTTATATTTGGGTCTGCTTCAAATAGCTGAGCACTTGTGAGAATCAAACGTCGGAAAATATGCGATTAAAAACTATGTGGCGGTAAAAACCCATTACAACAAGCGATATACATCTGCCCAAGAGAGATTAAATGTAACGGTGTTGAGTTTACGCGAACGCCCAGTCGACGGTAATTTTGCCGAGCGCGATATAGTTCGGCTCGAGCAACGCCATGACACCCTCAGTCAAATCGATGCCGTCCGCGCCCTGGCAGCCCGGGCACAGGTCGGCGACAACGAGTGAGACGCCTTTGCCGTTGTCTGAAGGGAGCAGAATTGCATAATCATCAGCAACGACGCGTCTCGCCCAAAATTAGAACGCACATGAAACATTGATTCTCTGTCCGCAGCGGGTGCCGGAAGCGTATTGCGAGGGTGAGAGCGCTACGACAAAGTCGCCGTTCCCGAGGGGGTTCCCGCACGCGCCAAACCCACCATTAGGGTCATAGTAGGTCGCTGCGACAATTGTGTTGGCATTGGGCTCGAATGGGCACGAGGGGGAAACGTACCGATGGCAGTGAAGTCTCTGGCAGAGATTACTGCAGCAGACGCCATGGTGGCAGTCGCGAGGAGGGCGGCGATGGATTTGAAAAAGAGCATCTTTAAAGAGAGGAGATGTTTGGGGTGAACAAAAGTCGAGCAATGGTCCTGGCTTTATAGAGATTTCAGGCAGCCATACGGATATACGGGCGCTCACCGGTGCAAATGGGCGCTGACGCATGAAGTCGACGGGATGCGGTAATCTCTGCAGTTCTGCGGCAATCCGTTTGCTGCGCATGTTCAATCTCGTCGATCATCATGTGGCCCGCACTGTTTCAGTGTTCTCTTAAAACGGCAGCGCCGAAATCCCAAGTCCTGAGACCAGCAGCTCAAAGCTGTTGATATGGTAGCCTGATCAGAGAAGCGCGTGGGCGTTGTCAATCCGTACTACAACATCGTATCACCTGATAACCAGTTTTCGAGGCCTTCGAAGAATTGGCAATGAGGTTTCATGGATCCTTGCGGCGCTGACAATTAATTACAGCTGTTTCCGAAAACCTTGAGACTGCTCACAATTTTTTTGCCCGCATCAACTTTTGATGAATGCTAAGGATTACTGTTTTGGGTATGACGGGCTCTATCCGGCTCCAGGTTACCCAAATTCATTATCCTTTGGAACTTCAAGTTTGTAAAGCATAATTTTGCGAAAGCACTACAATAAATATATCCTGATATTGTCTGCTTATTCTGGTTTTTTTGGGGGGGGATCCAACGACTCTTGGAGCAGAAGTCACTTCCGTTCCTGCAGACGGCCTGGACTGGGCATCCCGAAAAGGTCGGTGATCCATACCAAAAGCAGTAATCCTTAGCATTCATCAAAAGTTGATGTGGGCAAAAAATTCGTGAGCAGTCTCAAGGTTGTCGGAAACAGCTGTAAATGGACCAACGGAGTATGTGTCGTGGCCCGGGCCATATTCAGGTGCCCACGCGAATCACTGCGGCATTACTTTGCCGTGACTGTATGTAAATGTTGCCGGCGGTAGATGGTGATGTGTTGCCGGTACCAGATGGTGATGTAAAAAAGAGTCGGAAAAGACCACTCAATGGATAAGCTGTCGGAGGTATCTAAGTGCCGCCATTTCGCGTATCACCAAGATGCGGTGGAAGGCCCCTGTGAGGTCATAAAACGCGGTCGAGACCGTGTTGCCTTGGTCGAACTGGGACCTAACACGGCGAATATTCCGATCGCCGGCCTGGATCGTGCTTGCCCCCCATATTGCATGTCCTCCAGAAATCCAAGTGACTGGGCTTTGAAGGATAAGCAATCAGAGATCAGGCGTTCAGGAGTCTTGGCGAGAATGTGCTCATAATTTTCCACATGGCGCCAGCGAGCTCTACAAGGCTAGAAAGAGCTAACGGAGGGAACCTTGCTCTCCGCCCAGATCACTCGCAGTGGGGCGGACCAGAACAGCGGGAGAAGCAGGATTTGTGGAGGGGTGACCGCATCCGATTCTTATATAGATTTACTCTTTCTCAAGCAACATAGTACGGGTCCCGGGGGTTTCTTAAAGGGACCGCACCGCAATATACCTACCTACTTACCTACCTACCCAACCACAACCTCAGGATGCCCTCCGTGCGCGCCCTGTACGCCCAGAACGTGATTCTCGAGCACCAAGTTCGACTTGTCAAGTCGAAAGCTGGGCTCCCGCCTCTCCGTCCTCCTCCGCGCGAAAAGAACGGTGAGCCGATCCGGATTGGCATCCTTGGCGCGGGCATCGCTGGACTCTATGCCGCCCTTCTCATCGACTACCTCGGACCCGAGAGCGGGATCGCCTACGACATTCTCGAAGCCAACCCGGATCGTACAGGCGGACGTCTATACACGCATCGGTTCAGCGACTCACCTAATGACTATTTAGTGAGTGATTCAAACGGTCCTTGTCGCCAACATCAGCGCTCTGACAATGTTGTTCAGGACGCAGGAGCAATGCGCTACCCAAAAATTCCATGAATGAAGCCTACCTTCGCCCTGCTCAAGTTTCTTAACCTCGACGACCCTAAATCACTGATCCCTTACCACCTCGGCGACCTGCGCAGCAACAACATCCGTCACGTCAACAACACCTCCATCTCCTCCGTGCGCCTCGAGGCCGCCGACGCTCGAGGCGACTTCGACCCATTTGCTACGAAGGTTGACGGCCTGACCGACATGATCAACAACCTCGTCGGCCACAAACTCGACCCATTCAAACACATGCTCACGGAGGACTTTCAAAAGGGGTGGGAGGCGCTGATGTCAGTCGATCAGTGGTCGATGCGGGACTGGCTCGCCTTGCCGGTGGACGACTCTCAGCGGGCGTATCCGGAGCCGGTGCGACAATTTTATCCATCTTCACTGCTGAGCGAGAGCTCCTAACACGACCGTTGTTTTATTAGCTCATCAAATATCTTGAGACGTTCACTTCGTCCACCGGTAAGTTATCATTCTCAGACCGTCAACTCTCAGGCGCCCATTACCAATCCAGGACTCTTCGACTGTGTGCGGTCGGAGACGATCCTTGATGCGATGGACTTCGACTACCAGCCAACACCCGAGTGGTTCACCGTTCAGTAGGTTTCTCTCCCACGCTGTCGAGTGAACTTTCGCTGACCCGAGTTACAGGGGAGGCGGAGATGTTATTTCGAACGCTGTCATCGACCGTCTCACCCAGCCCGTACAGCGAGGCCGCCGTGTCACCGCCGTCGCTCCCATCTTTGAGGCGGAGTCCACAAGACGAACCGCGCTCAAGGTCACCACCACCTCCGAAAGCGGCCTCATCGACTCCGAATACGCGCACGTCATCTCCACGATGCCCTTGGGCTGCCTCCGCATGGTCGACACGTCACGGTCTCGCAGTCTACACCCGAGCCCGCCACACCCATAATCCAGCAGGGCACATGGTCGTCGCTGCTTCGTTAACCCATTTCATTAGTGTATCACGGAATATCCGCCTCATCGAGCCACCATGTATATCATACCCACCATGCCACTCAGGACCATTCGCACTCTGTGCATATATCTCCGCTGTTCTGTCTTTTTATAGAAGCTTTTTTCACAGGATATTATCTGCTCTGCGGACCACGGGTGTACACCGTGGTTGGTTGCATTTCGTGGTGATTTGCCGAGGCAGCCGATTAGCCGACATGGGCAAAATTCCCACGGTTCAAGAGCAGTGCCTGAGAGTGACGACATGAAATTTGAGCGTTATGCCCCTCATAATTATATCCGCTGTATATTAGACATAATCTGTCATTTGGATCACTACTGTATTCGTTCTGATGATCTCTTTCAGAAGCCGAATTTACATTAAGTTAAAACTAATGAATATACATGGTGTGCTATGATCTTTTGACGAGTTAGCCTGTCCAAAACAGTCAAAAACATTCCTTGCGCATATCCCAGGTTGAAAAGGCAGAGTCTTCAACACAGAGACCCACGCGAAGTGTTTCAACAGCGGACTTGGCCCGATGTCAAATCAACATCAGATGATCGGCCGCTCGGCATCCCATCCATGACCTGATATTCTGTACTGGGAGCATTTAGACTGAATTCGACGTAGCGCTATTTATGAAACACATCGAGCGATCAAATAGCATATAAATTCCTCAAATACATCGACCAAGAAGTACAAAACCTTCAAGAAGCTGAGTTCTTGAACCACGAACGACGCGGCCGTTGTCCGGGAGAAGGTCGACACGGTTGCGACACAGGTACAGGTCCATAAGACTCCAGCAGCTCCTGCACAGGGAAAGGGCGGCGGGGCTCCTAGTCAGGCCATTGAGACTCCAGGAGGGAAACACCACATTCATCGTTGCAATGCACACATAAAGTATTTTGACGACCTCTTCCACTTGAAACTCCTGCTTGAAGTATACACCACGAATAGTGTTGCGAAAGAATCAGGCTGGCTTCGAATCGATCACTTTGCAAATCCCCTGCAACGAGTATGGACAGCGTGGGAGCATGCGGTGCTGAGCCGATCGCCGCACTGCCAGCTGCTCTTGGCCAACTCTTCGGCCGTCCATCGCAAGTTTCTTGTCAATCTATTCTGCGACTGCCTAGATACTTTCAGGCCACTTTCGTGCAAAGCTATTGGAAAAAATGACTGCTTTGCGAGTTTTTCTGGGAAAATTCTGATTTTTGCTCCGGTTTAGAGGCGTATTTAGGTATTGAAACCTGTGGACCACACCTCCACAACTCCCTCTATGCCCGACTTTGAGCTTGTTTTTTCCAAAGTCGCCGATTGCACTTTTTCGACTTTTTGCTTTTGCCCCCTGATTTTCCATGCCATCCCGTCGGTCCCGCCGCCTCCACTTGGGGGGCTTTAATAAATATCATTCCCAGCTACCCCCCTCAGAAATTCCACCCCAAGCGCACCATTATTGACGGAGATACATCCAATTTTTCGTGGACAGGGTGAAAAACGTGTTTTTCACCCGACAATCCTCTTTTACGCGCTCCCCACTCTCTTCCACAAGGCCACCATCACACGGGCCATTCCCCTGCATATTACCTCCGTGTTCATATTTTTTGTCGTATTTTTCCCCTCAGAAACGCGCGAGATCGGGGCCATCCAAGCCGTGCCATCAACCATGGACAGGACGCTGACCCGGCTTTCCCACGCTTCGAGCTTCGGCAAACCTTCGGCAGACTTTCCCACACTTCGTGACCCCCTCTCTCATTCGCCGGCGCTCCACTATTCCGGTCCGATCTCACCGAAAGCTCACTCCACCCTTTCGATAGTGGTGGCAAGGTCCTGTTCAGGAATCGGTTCGAACCTGAACCGGACCGACTGAACGCCGCGTTCAGGTTCAAGGTTCAGTGAATGCCTGAACCTGAATGCGAAGTTCGGTTCAGTGTTCGCGTTCAATGGGTGGTGTTCGAATGCCGAACCTGAAAACACAACAATTGAGTCAATTTCAACCGATTTTGGGGGGTTACTGACATGAATTACCCCAGATTACACGCATACGCAAAGATATTCATTTGCGAAGACATCCTGGCTATCTTGTTGCCAAAAATCGGGAGGGAGTTTGAAGTCTGTGCTTGAAGTTTTACCGTGTCTCAACCTGGTCAACAAACTTGTGAGCATATTCTGCTCTCTATAGGTCCCGGTAGCTCACTATACTGCACCAAAGCAACCTTTCATATGTTACTCATGCCAGAAACACCACCACGCACCTTTATGGGCGAGATTTTGGCTTGCCGAGAAGGCCGAAAACATTTAGGTTCGAATGTGTTCGGATGCCAAACCGAACCTGAACGCAGGTTCAGGTTCGGAGTTCAGCAAAGGCCTGAACCGAATACGGGGTTCAGGTTCGGCGTTCAGAGCGAAAGGCCCAGAACCTGAACCGAACCGAACCTTGCCAGCACTACCTTTCGAGCCGCAGGCCTTCATGGCCCGACTTCCCCCTTTCGCCGCAGTGATGCTGCCGCCGACCTCCAAGGCCGCACAGCAACCCCGCCCTTTCGAGCTGCCGACCTTCAAGGCCCGACTTCCCCCTTTCCCCGCACACTGCCGCCGACCTTCAAGGCCGCACAGCCACCCCGAAATCGAGCAAGCAGGGAGGTTAAGGTTGGGGTGTTCCACAATGGTATTCTCGTCGGGTTCACGTCGAAACTAGCGATGTGCTGGCTTGGTTTGGCCTGCAATCTATGGCTTAGGCCTGCCTTCGTCTGGCTTAGGCTTCAGAAATCCCAAGCCATAGCCAGGGATCCTGGCCTGGCTTGGCTTGGCCCTGGCTTGAGCCATGGCTTGCCCCAAATAATACACAGCTCTGTTTTTGGTGTTCTATACCTCCTATAGGTTATCTGTGAGTTCTCCTTTCTCAGTTTAGTGTTTACACTTACTCAACAGTGTGAATTTCAGAGCCATGATGGCAATCTTTGAGCTTTTTACAAAAAAAAAGTAGGTATTAATTGGTGTCTTGACAATGTATCCTCAGAATGGCCTGAATGGATTATTCATGAATCAGTGAGTGGAATATCAGATACAGACAAACAATCACTTCAAAGAATATGCAACTTGAAGTTCTTGCAATGCCGAATGATGTCCAACTGCCAGGCAGCAAAAGATGGATTGGAATAAAGCTAGATTGGAATAAAGTTAGATTAGTATAGTAATATCTGTGTGTCAGAAACCCGCTTCCACCCGAAGTCTGGCCTATACTCTATTTGCATTGTCTCAGCATCCAGAATTTGGAGGAGTTCAAATTTGTGCATTTACGTGTCGGCGAAGTCTCTGATTTGGCCAGCATCATCCGGGCCCTTGCCCACCATCTATACTGCGGTTAGGGGTATGGTGATTTCGACATGCACCCATATCTCCAACCTCTCCATCTGGCTTGTATGTGCGCCGAATCACAGTGTGCAGGGCTTCACACACACCCGCCCCGCGATACCAGTATTGTCTCCCACGTTGAGGGGGGTACTACTTTCTGATGTGACTCATGGGGCTGTGGATTTCTTTTTTTCGTATGTACCTTGCATACCTTGTTCCATGTCCTAACATGCCTACGCTGTATACTCCCGGATACTCTCAACTGTGATCTCTTCCCACCTTTCCGATGCATTCATGACCCTGAAATGCATCTGACCGGGATGGATATAGTTCTGCCATATCCGATCATCGGGCCAGTAGTCCTCGTACTCCCTTATACATGCATGCCCTCGCTGGCAAAGTCGAACAGGTCGAGAGTGTTCCGCCAATATGGCGCACTGTGTGGACGGACGAGGACGGTGATGATCCAAACTCCCTCATCTCACCTGCAGCGACACCCTCCCTCAGGTGAATCACATCCCATGTGGTGTCTCTGGAGGCAGGTCGACGAGTTAAATAGCATACTGTGCTGGATTCAAAAATGATCCTGGTTGCGCAGTAACTCTTCCAGATTTGTCGCACTGGAATAATCTGGGCTCACATGCCATGGGGAATGTGTAGTTGTATCTTGGGTTCAATGGGCAGGATTCTCATCGAACTGAAATATGACTGTCTGAATATATTGGCGCTATTTGTTGGCCAACGGTGGCAGTAGGTCGGCGGGTGTTGTCATATACGGTATGCTACCTCATTGTCTACCACAGTACCTACCTAGTATTCTTCCACCTTTGGAATTTATTTGTCTCCAAATTTTTTCTCATGGAACATGCAGTCTAAATCCCGGATTAAATTGATCAGGATGAACCAATAACATAATTAGGCCACATAAAAGGTGGAAGCGAGAGGCAGATACGATGACACAGTCCCGGAAACAGATTCGCAAACCACCCTCATGTCTGTCTGGGGTTAGATTATGGAGTCGCAAAAACGACAAAGGGTGTGACTGACAGTCCTTTGGGGGGGGGGGGGTGTATGACTGTAATGATTCCGGCAGAACTGTGCTGAACGTTTCGGAAATTCAACTCTTTTCCTCTCCATCTCAATCGAAAATGATGAACCTCGCTCTCGTATGTATAATTAATAGAGACTGGTTCGACATTTGGTACTATGTACACATAATTGAGTCTCAGTCGCAGAAAGTGATCTGAGATTCAAATTTGAGCAGTATCAAAATGAGAGCCAAGGAAAGTACACACCGCCAAGTCAGCGTTGTCGATCTGGCATGCAATCTGCGCGAAAGTGTCTCCCGGCGAGCGGAAAGCCATCGGGCAGCCTGAGTTTGTGCCTAAATGGTTTAATAAGAATATATCCCGATGATATGTGCGAGAAAGAACGTACAGTCTGTACCGGCCGGCTGGCATCCGTTGAAGTATCTAAAAAGATCTTGAGCCGGGAAGAAGAAAAGGAAGTAGGTCGATTAACTGACCCGAATCCAGTGGTCACAGAGAAGGTGTGGCTATAGCCGTGTCATGTTAATATTATAAACCCCTAAGAGAACCGGTGACTAACGGTGGGATCAAGGAGATATCGGTGCTTGATCCAGAACCGGCGGTGGACGGGTTAACCAAGGTGGTTTCGACGAGCGTGCAGCCCTCCCCATTGAAACCGCATCCCCCTGGAAATGTCAGTTGCGCGAATGGTTGATTGGACATATTTTTACCAGTCTGGAGATATGCAATAGCTCCGCGAAGGGGGCCATTAATCGTGAAGGAGCCCCCGGTGGAAAGGACGTTGCCTCCCTGGATTAAAGTAGGCTGTGGGTGGTTATGAGTAAATCCCCATTTTCCTGGGGTAGAACCTGGTTTTGGACTCTGGCGACTTACAGTTCCAAATCCACAGCTGGAGGGGAAATGATCGTTGAGACGGTGGTAAAATTGAGGAACAAATGGAACTTACTTGTTGGTAAACACGATAGTGTGGGTTTCCGCATGAACATTGACGACGACAGCGAGCACTGCAAGAGCGGCGGCCTTGGCAGAGAAGAACATTTTTTGAAGTAGGTGAGAGGGAAAGGAAGGGTTCAGGAGCGAACTGAGGAACAAGGCAGTGCACGGCCACCTTTTATATAGCTATGTGTAGACTCGGAGGCCCCCAGAACGGTGAAAAGATCCGATGCCCTTGACGGGATGTGAGAACTTTGTGGGAGAGTCATTCAAGTACCCGTGTACGGATTCTATTTGCGAGAGGCGTTGAAATTTGAGATGAGATGCCGGCAGAACAGTTGAAGATACGTGGGAAAAGATGGAGGATCTGATGTATTCAACTTGTACTTCGGCCGCAGTCGATGTATATCCACGTCATTTTCCACGCTGTGCCGATCCATGGATCTGCAAAATACCAGTGCTACTACCTACCTACTAGTACCTACCAACGATGACTGCTGAGCGCTGAGCGCTGATGCGTACGCATCGATCTAATAATACGTTGATTGCCGTTACACAGTTCGTCCCACAGGACAGATGCAGTAGATGGTCTTTGAGCCTAGACTACTTCAGCGGCACTGAACACCCGCGACGACTGTTAACCGTGCAGATACGCGGCGAACACTTCGCGAATTGACATAATCAGGGGATCCAAGATCCCACCATAAGCAACAGGATCAAAAACATGCCAATTTGCGCAGCCCATCAGCAGACGAACGAATCAGTACATTAAATATAAACTCGCTTCACTATCTCCGCCGTCATCTGTTCAGCACACCACGCATGTTGTTCGCCTCATAGCTGAATGGATTACGGGAGTCCTCGTTCGACATGATGAGAGTTCTCTGCGGTGTTCTAAGTACTTAAGTTGACAGGAGCAACTCTGGAACACACTCAGCGCCATCTGGTTGAATGAGATCTTTTCGGAGACCATGGCGGCCGAAACTGCGACTCGGATATCACAATATAAGTATATATTCTTTCATCGTCCATGTGAAGCGGAAGTACGTCTCAAGTACGTGGGAGGCGGCATCGTGGCAATTTAGAGCTCTAATTCGCCACAATAGTTGAGGATGCAGACGGTGCTGACCACGCCTCGGTCGCGAATCAGGTATAGTGATAGATCGCGGAAACGAGGTTGAACACGTTACTCCTACGGATCACGCGTAAACTGAGGACACGTTGGATGCATTCAATAGCACAGCAAAAATTGAAGAAATCATGTCCCTTCCGCGCGCTGTTTTAAGCGCCGTAAAAATGATCATCTGCCATGGGCGCTTGCACCCGCTTTACGAACCCCGGGGACTGATGACCGGTCACTGGGTGTTATATATTCTATCACCTATACATCTACCCTCCAGGAATCCACCCGGAGGGTTAGCAAACGAATAAAAATCGACCTAACTATGGGTATACAACTCCGTCCAAAACAAAACGAACATGCGGGGACCGAAATAGAATGAATCCTGAAACCACGATGTGTGTGTAAGATGTACCAGATGGGTAATGTATAAAGATCCGCGCGCGCGCGCGCAGGCGCGGCCCGCAATATGGTATTGTGGGGAGTAAGAGTAGATTGACCGTCGCTGATGGGTGAACAAATCGCGAAACTCGATGGGGAAGCGGAGAAAATCAGAGAACCACACTGGATCACACTACTGTGTGAACGGCAAGGAGATCACTGCTTAGCGATCGGCGCCCTGTGAACTATTGCGTTTGAGAATGTATTTCATCCGAAAAGCCGAGGAAGCTTTCCTGAAATTCGGTACCAATTTCGCGCCGCCGTCGCAGCCGTCGGCAGCGTAGCCCTGAAGTGCGAGAAAATGTGAAGTATACGGAGCTAAAGCTTCCCATGGCTCCAAGCTGCCCCGATCGAGCCCCACCTCCGCCATCCGCGGTGGCAATCATTGTTGGGGAAGCGGTTCATCCCTTTGTAAGTACAGTTGTAAGACCGATCACTATCACACCCATTTACAGACAAGATGTTTGATAGGTCCCCTCGCTGGCAGATGATCAATAACAATTGTAGCGCGCTTTTGCGGCAGAGCCCACTAACTCTGCCTGTAGATTCTACACTGTAAAAGCTAACAGAACTATTGAACACTAAGTCTACTCCAGTTGACCAGCAAAAAAAAAATTGAATGCTAAGTAGCAGAGTACAAATTGATGAATCAACATGGGCAGACTACAGATATAAAAAGTGTACAATGGGTAGAAGAGATTTGAACACTGAAAAGCGAACAGAACACATGAACATTGATTGGGACCGAACATATCAATTGGCACTCACCGACTTCAGATGTCGACAGGAAAGTTTAGGCCATCCCAGGCTCTGCCCCACTCGACTGCTGTATTGTCAGGCATGTTTGGGTAGAGCGCGGCCATCAAATCCTTGAGGGCGATAACATGATGAGGAGGTTTGAACATGAGTTTCGTGCACAGAGGGCAATTGAAGCTTGATTCCAAGGCAAGATATACACACATAGCAGAACGAGTGTGTGCACGTTTCCCTGAACATTAAATTGAGTGTCTCCATCCACTAATAAAAAAAATCAACTCACACAACCGGGTTCAACTTTAGCCCCAAACAAATAGGACATTTGAGTCCGTCGAGCAGGTTGTCGCAATGCAACCGTTCTTGGCAGTCTGCTGCCTAGGGCAGACAGGGGGGTGAACACCGAAGAAATCAACGGTTGGTGCAAGGGTTGCTGGGGTTGATGCGAGGCCAATGATGACGGAGTAGCAGGAGGACCGTCTACTATCTCTGTCCATTAAATAAGTGCTCCCCTCCTGTCTATAAAAATGGTTACTCACTGATGTCGTCATCATCTTCATCATCCGAAATCATTAGGGGATCTTCTTCCTTCAAACCTGGGCCAGTCATAATAATCTTCACCAGAGTTGGACCCTGGTGACTGGGTCCCTGGGTGCTCCAACTCTCAGGTTGTACCTCCAGATGATTGGAGGATTTACATAAGACGGTCTGCCCTTCTTCTTCTTCTTGGCAGGCTGTTTCTTAGCCTTAGCCATATCTAGATCCATTGAAATCAGTATATGGATGGAGAACACAAATAATCTTACTTGAGTTCGACGCTCTGAGGGGACGATGATGAGGGGATAAACAAAACAGATAAGAGAGTTTCGAGTCTTAGCCACGCTGGGTCAGCTGAGTGTTCCCATGATCGATTGGCACCACAATTGGATCCCATGGTCGATCGGAGCTGTCAAGGATATCCGAGGTCCAGCTGAGACAATTAACTGTCAAGCTCGCCTCCTGAGTCCCCTGTCTCTGTCTAATCCCGCATGCCAGAAATGTTTGAAGCAGGCTATTTCTTCCCTTGCTATATCTGGTTCTTCATAGTCATCATCACTCTTCTTCATGGTCCCGACGGCTTGAATGTTATAGGCTTGTGGAGTGATCTATCCACTGGGAAATGTACTGCCTCAGTAGACCGAGAGGTTATCCTTTTAGCCTATGCACGCACTCTGGATAAGCGAGCTTTGGCTAGAGGTTGTCTCTCCGGTTTGGCAAACAATCTTCAAGACTTTGCAGATGTGATTCCAAATACTCATGGGCTTATGATCCACGCCATGAGTCCAGCCCGAGTCTGAAAATTATTATGATTGCTTTTAATACATACATACAGTAGGTATGGCAGGGTCTACCTCCAATTATCTGGCATCAAATTTCACCAAATTACGCTTCATGGGAATCATTTTGCAATGTGTTGTGAGAGCTTCGTCCGGACATTGAAACAGTCCCTCCGTTATGTGAGTTGTTGTGACGATTCAATACACTCCACAATCTGAACCTTTTCAGTACCACTGCCATGGCATCGACATACTCTTCCTGGTCACATTCCATATCACATTGGCACGACACCTTCAAAAAGTGGACTTGTCGTAAAATTGAATCGCCATATGCCAGAGCTCTTTCGAGGGCATGACCCCGATCCAACCAACACAAAGAAGAAGAAAAAAGCCAGATCTGTGTCTCCAGTGCAGAGTAATGTCTCCGACTCTGACAATGAAGATATAGACACCGCCGCCATCATACAGCAATCCGATGACACGGAGCTCAAAGACCTCACTGTTCCTTCTCAACCTCCCAAGGCTTCTCAAGGTCAAGGCACAGATTTGTTGCACTACTTCTGGCCTCGTTATGCTCTTCCTGTGTTGCCTAGCACTGCTCTATCCGCTTGCGATGCTATATCCTCTGCTGGCATGAGGCTTGTTAGTCTGGTATATGATGCTAGAAAGACTATCATGAATCTAGGGACTGTCTTCGTTGAAGTGCGCTGTCCATTTTTTTTCAGACTGTCTGTTTGCTCAACATTTCTTCACCAGTTTGAACCTCTGTTGCACACCTCACTGCAGATTTACATTCATAAACAATGGAATGGAATTACACAAGTTCCTCGAGGGGTAAGATTTGCATGACATCTAGCTATCATTGCCTCTTCTATCATGGTAAGTTCTTGAAGTTCAACTGGAACGGGACCGAGATAATTATAATTGGCCAGGGACAACCTGGGTATCTTACCTTCTTTCAAGGAGCTGGAACACGTCAGAACCTATACCATCAGGATCAAAAAGAACACCATCAAAGTCCCCATCTGAATCAAAATTTCGCAGTTCATCACAGGGCATAGGTGGTGGCATACAGTCAGGGTCCAACCAAGGAGGAGGGGGAGGAGGCAGATCTTCACCGTCAGATACAGAATCGGATAGGGATTCAGGCAAAATTTGATCGCTCACATCCATGGTATGATGGTTATTTTCAAAATCATCCATGTCATTCATCAGGTGATCTGAATCCGAAATTTCAGGTTGTTCTCCCTCATCTACATCCATATCATCACCGGAAGCAGCATCAGCATCCACGTCCATGTTATCGTTAGATTCTGTGGCACCTCTGAAGTGTCTTCAACATCAGTAAAGTCAGGTCTACGCAATAAGTTAATATCAAAATCCTTGATTCTGAGTCTTCTCTGGTGCCTTACCATTGTTACCCTGGAATAGCTCCCACACACAAAAGTAGCCAATTCATCAGCTGAAATACAACGATTGAACACCTCTATCAAAGTCCGCTTTTTAGCGCCAGGCACAAGGTTGGCCAGTCTGATCTGAGGGTGTTGAGCTCCTGCTCTCGCTGTTTCAATTTTCTCTTGTGTGGAGAGTCAGCTTTCTTGCCAAGACACAAACATTTCAAATATGATTTCAAGTGTTTTCGGAGGGCAGCAGTGCCATCAGTGAGAGAAAACTCAACTCGATGCATCTGAAGGACATGTCTGAGTGGACATTTAGTCAGTGTTTTTGCAACACTTGCAAGAACATTTATTTGTGCCAACTCTAAATCAATCAAGAGAGAAGAGGCTAAATCCATAGAGGGAATGTGTAGATCGACGTTATGCGCATCAGACAGAGCAAGCAACGAAGCACACCCCAAATGTCAGAAGCTGGCTTTATATAGACCACATAGACCACTAGCCAAGTGTGAAGCCAAAACTGACCGACATTCAGGCAACTCTTCAGAAGACAAGTCAATACCGTGAAAAGCTGCAAGAGATATGAGAGCAGGCTTCACTAAAGACTCAATGGAATCGAACATGGATACCGACTGGCTGCTCTCACACTTGTGTTCCAGTCAAGTCCCAGAGATCTATCCACTGACAGTTGAGAAGAGATGGTGCATTCCAACTCCACAGTAAAAGACCCGTGAGGACCGCCATTGATAGTAAGAGCAAAGCGAGCACATCAGCAAAATGTTTCGTGTCTGGCGATGGTCTGGTTGGTCTGGCGCCACACCTTCCAGACCAACATACTCCCATAATATGGTCTGGCACCATAATGACCTGCACTGGGCCAGAACATAGAAGTGGCCCCAGAATTGTTTACTGGTAACAGTATTTGAGGGTCCCCATAACTTACTAGCTATATAGCCATCATTCAGCCCCAAAAGACAGTGAATAAACAGTATTTCATTGCTAATTATGCATACAAGCCATATAACGTGCACAAAAGGTATTATCGGCTCCAAAAGACATAACCAATGTGCCGCCCATGCGCAGATGTTTAAGGACTTCAATATTAAGACTGGTGTTAGACCGATTAAAGTAGCATAGACAGAACATATACCTTCATTGGAATCTGTGACAGTCTCCTACATGCTGGTCACACAGGGTATAAGTGATTCCAATTCTGAGGATGATGTTAGGGCAGTTGGCGCAATACAGAGATGTTGTACGTGTAACCATCTTCCCAAGGAGTTCATGTAAATACTGGAGGAGGGGAAGACACTAAGTGAGATGCCACATGTGGCCCTTGGCCAATGCAAGATGCACCACGTGGCGTGAGCAGAAAAGGAGAAGCCTGGGAAGACAGCATGAAAACCAAGAAAGAGATGATTGCGGGGATTGCGGAGGGAACTTGTGGGCTTCAGTAGCTTGAGGATCCCGGGTCCCGTTTGGTCTTAAAGTGGGATTTACACAACTTGAAGCTTGAAGTGTCTTCGGTGGGCTTGATCATGGAGGAAGGCTTGATTGAAGATTGAGGTTCTAAGACACACCCTTGAGTAGTGGCGCGGTACTGGAAGTGCCGAAACAGATAGGAAAGATGAGGACAATGACGGGCGAAGGCAAGGCGAAGGGCGTGATGGCGGGGAAAGACAAGAGATTAGAGAACGACGTGGCATCAACCATCGACCACGTGCATGATTGATGTCTGATTCAGTGATTGATGGACGACTTAGAGATTTTTGCCTGTGACTTCCCCTAGGCATCTGCTGTACAGCCGTTTTGGCCCGCCACGACCTGTTTGAGTCTATTCATTATCACCTGTGCAATATAAGCACATTTCTTTGAATCCCTGCTCCTGCTGCTGGATTTAAAATGTAACAGGGAGAAAGACGATCGTGACTCGCATTTGGAGGCAATTGAACTGTTCAAAGCAAAGGAATGCACCGTTTCCAACGGGGGGGTGGACGGTGAAGTTCTGTTTTTTTAATTCTGAATGCATTAGACAAAATGGCTAATTGTCGTATTAATCGACAGAAATGGCAGGCATGGTTGTATGGCACGTCTGGAGCACAGCTGCACCCATACCCCAGACCAGCGCCAGACCGCCAGACAAGCCACTCACGAAACATTTTGCTGATGCAGGGTGACCACTGACCAGGAAATAAATGAGACCGCACGAAAGCAGCAGACAAGATAGTGACAGGAGACTCGAGAGATGCATGCACACTAGATGTGTAGATTCCGTCCACCAAAATAGACATAAGAGACTGGAGATTCCGAGCCCAGAGTGAGGGAGAGAAAGTTTTAGAGGAGGAAGGCAGACAGAGACAAACAAAATCACGTGGGACTGACTAGGATCCCAAAAGCTAAAAGCAAGAAATGGCCACCCCGGGGATCGAAACCAGGACCTTTTGATGACGAAATATAATCATCTGGCGGAGACTGTACTAATAGGGCGCTATAAGACCCACTAACTAAAGTTAGTGGGCATCCTTTTTCTTATGGCGGTCAGCGCAGCACAGAGCGGGTCGGAAAATCGATTGGCAAACAAAATGACGCAGTGATTCCGCCGAGTGCTCTGAGTTTAAAAGGTGCAAACACTGAAGCGTTTGTCCCGGTACATCTTCTGTACTTAGTCTCTCATCGTCATGTTCGCCTCTCTAGTCTTTGTCGCTGTCCTTGCTTCCGTTGCCAATGCGTCCCATGTTATCACTCTCCGCGTGAGTTTCATCTCAACCAAGTCAGTTGGGACTTGATTTACTCTACTACGCTCATAGAACAATTGTGCATTCGGGGTGGGAATGACTCTCAGCAACTTCCCCCACGACGGTGTGGACTACACGGGTGAGTTATCCAGCTTGATTCCATGGTTGGTTCGTTTCCTCATATCCCGGTACAGGCCCTGCCATTCCGGATATCGCAGCTTTCTCCAGTACAAGTATTACCGTCCCAACCGGGTAAAGGACATTCAATTGCTCCACATGTTCATCGCTCACCGAGATCATCAGATGGAACGGCAAGTAGCTTTATGGCATCCCGGTGGCATCTGCTGACTTTCCTAGGTCGCATCTGTGATCGTCCCCCGGGCTCTGGTACTGATTTTAAATTGATTGTTTTCGTTGTTCGCCTTGCTCATTGTTCTCCTGCAAGGCTGTGAAAACGACTGCTTCGGAGGGAGTACATATCCTCGATGACTGTGAAATCACCTCATTTAAGTCATTTGTCTTCCCTAACAGTTGCATTTGGAGAGGCGCCTTGCTCGATGACCGAGGTCTGTTCCACTCTAGACTAATTTTTTGCCTTCACGAGCCCATCTTATTTTTTAGTGGACCTTCGACTCACCCAACATCGGCGGGCAAACGTGAGGGACACACTGCTCGTGATCCATGTGCCTAAATCTGACACGTCTCTTGGTAGTGACTACGACATCAGCAACATCCAAGGCTTCTCCGTCGTTCGTATCCGTTTTCCATCTTTCACATTTGCTCAAGTTGATGTATCAAGCCGCAACAAATTCTCCCACCCAGTGGGTGCCCTGTCGTTACATGTACGAGTGCAGGCTGCCCTTGTGACCAGGTAAGCCTTCCGCCAAATTTATGAGCAACAAACTGATGCAGACTGTCCTGTGCAGGCATACCGCCCCGGTGACACCTCTGGAACTTGTGGAGGGACTGGACCAGTTGACCAGGCCACCAGAGTCTGTGCAAGCGCTGGCTACACAATCGTGTAACACTGGTTGAACATTTCAAATTTTTCACCTTCTTTTTCAGTGAAAAATGTCGTTTATTTTTCACACATTTTTCACTGAAAAAGCAGGTGAAAATTTCAAAACATTTTCATCACTTTCTTATTTTATTTCGAATTTTTCACCTTGAATCGAGAAAGTGCTGAAAATTTTTTAAAATTTTCACCTTCTTTTTCAGTGAAAAATGTCTGAAAAATAAACAACATTTTTCACTGAAAAAGAAGGTGAAAAAATTGAAATGCTCAACCAGTGTAAGTTGTCTGCATCACCATCCGCTCAAATCATTTACGGGACATGTTCTAGTTACTGCCCTTAAGTATGCTAAAAGTTTTGGCGCTTAAGGCTTAACGCTCAGTGCTCAGGAGCTTTAAGCCTTATGATTAATATAGTGTCCCATATCAGTCGTGAAATCCATGAATTCACATTCTGAATGTTGTACACTGCACTCGCGAAAGGGCGTCTGAATATAAATCTCCGCGTTCGTCGGCAAAATACCTCGCGGTGGAAATGTTTTCGGCGGCCGCATGCGCCATGTCAATGATAGTATTGTGACTGAAGACAAGACAATCCAGCACGCATACCAATTAGTATCTCCATTACTCATACGGCTGTTACATGATATCGTCCCGGTACATTGCAGGACACTCGATGCGAATGACGTTCGTAGAGACAGGTGGTATCCGACCTAAAACACACATGACTCGGTCGTGAACGACGCCGACATCACACTCGACTTGCGTCGTAGCTGCCGGAGCACACGCAATGAGGACAGCCGCAAGAACAACTGAAAGTGGAGGACGTGGCGCCTGTACTGGCAGTGTGTCTGCCAACAAGTGGGAACCCATTATTGATGTTCTGGAAAGACGGGGGGACTCAGGGGAGTGGGGCTGCCAGTATCTATTGAAGGTTGAAATCCTGGGGCTTACGTGTGGTAAACGATGAAGGGTAGAATCTCAGACCCCGGGAGTGAGAGACGCAAAGCAGACCCCAAGGGACAGGTTGCGAGTATGGTGGAAATTGATGTGGACATCATGAGGTGTGAGGTCTAGATGCAAGCACACAAATGATCGGTTGGGTAAATTATGTATCAGAAAGTAAGTAACAAATAATTTTGAATTTCAAAAGAGAAACCATGAACCTCACGAGCAGAAGGGTGCGTCGAAATGAAGACCGAAGTACTGGCACGACATCGTCAGCTGAACAAAATTGAATCGAAGTAGTTGAAACACCGTAAGACGTGTTGGTGTGAACCCATCGGGGAAGAGACTGTCCGAGCAGTCCGGGTCCTCGCCGCCCGGCACACACTGCACCAGGGTGTCTGCAGCGGCGGGATCCGAGTGAGATATGCCAGCTCATTTTTTGTCAAGAAAGCATGCATACATGCGTCATATTGAGCGACCGAGCAAGGCAATTTATGGACTCGTCCTTGACTTGGGAGTTTTCATTATGTGAACACTATTTTTTCGTGTGTTCTGATTCGAGTTGTGGGCCGCCTCTGCGACTCATTTATTATGCGATACACCTAATCATTTCCATCCTTCCTAGCGAGCGCTGGTGCTTAACACTGTACCAACTAGTTCCCAACTTGGAACACCGTGCTTGGCAGAGTAATCCCTCGTTTCTTCGCTGTGTGCATGTCAACATACTGACTATTCGTGTGTGTGTGATTGTCTCTCGAGGAGGGATGTATCTGTCCATCATATTCTTTCATTATCTTCTTTAAAGTAGTCTTCACGTTCGAGGAGGGGTGTATCAGTCCAGGAAAATAAGTATTTGAATGGGGTACCGGGGTTGTTAAAATTTTCAGCTCACCCCCAGGAACAAATGTTGCGGAAAGGCCAGCGGAGAACCATTGCAAGGTATTGGCATCCGCCTCGACAAAAGGAGTGGGTGCCATATGGCTGGGGATCAATGTCAATGTCCAAGAGGTTGTTGCGGAAATATTTCATAAGAGAATCTGTGGACTATGACATGTACAACACATAAGTCAATGGGCATAATCTCAACATAAAAGCCTACCATGCCCTCACTGGGCATTATACTCCATCCATTGCACCGACCTTTTTCCGAAAGACGAAACCAGATGGTACTCCATCATTGGCAACAGCCAGTTTCCACATTATTGCAAAGGCACACACCGGACACATCCATGGCTTGTCGGGATTGGCTTATAAATAAAAGGGTGCGATGCCTGATCATCAAAATTGATGCCGTTCAGCGACCTGTTGGTGTAAAGAAATAAAAACTCTTACCTCCATTCTGATGAGTCTTGCGATAGGGTAGATCAAGCCAGATACGTAGGACTCCATGTTCCAACTGTTCGAGCTGGACATCCTGCCAGGTGATTCGCAAAGCCTCGTCGTACTGAAGGAGGCAGAGCATCGAGACAATATATAGTAACTGCAGCATCATTCGAACAGAATGCCAGCCCAATCCTCTGGGTGTTTGTGCCCACCCTTTTTTGAAGTGGAACCGTAACTTGAAGAACTCTCGACTGGGAACTGTGTATTGTAGGTCCACAGTTTTTTCATTGTTGGCTCGCCCATAGCTCGGGTGCTGGTTACGACTCCCCGGCATGACAATGAGTACACCATGTACAATAAGTACAATAACTGACCATATTTCATTGAAGACTAATCATGTATTGAGAAACGACGGTAGAAATCGAGGGATTACTATAGAATTGTGCCAGGGATGAGTGGGTTGGCTTGCCATTCTTGGGTCCTGAGTTCGTACTCATGCGAAATTTATGGCTATCTATCTTATCTGAGGACCTGGATCCAGGTCTGTTTTCTTTAAGGTCCAGGTATCTAAAGAAATTGGACTTGGAGCCCAATTCTATCAGTTGAAATTCGCACTTCTGGACTCGAGTATTATGTATAGGCGAATAGCACTGGCACAGAAGGTACTGTACTATTTCGACCATAGGTTCATGCCATGTCACCTGTCACCTACCAAGTTCATTTTTCTTAAGTTCATTCCTCGGCAATCACATCTAAATCCCATAAAAGGCAGTCCAGCGATTGCCGGAGATAAATTTTTGGTGTTTTTGAGCCTATTTGGGCCTGAAAACTCGACTGTCACTGTCACTGGTACCAAATAGGTTCAGTTCACGACCCTCCGTCACCCGTCACCTGAACCTATGGTCGAAATAGTACAGTAGAATCGCATCCTGGTGTGTTTCATCACATCCATTTTATATCAAATAGCCCCACGCCATTGCCACGTCCTGTGTCTACATCCTGAAGTGCTTTGGGATAGAATTCATATTTGGGCTACCGCCAGAGGAGCAATGGTGCAACACGAACAATTGAGGTGACGGGTGACATACCGTGAACCTTTGGTCGAAATAGTACAGTATTAGAAAAAATCCTTCGGCCAAAACACAGATTCAGTTGATTTATTCAACATCTGAGACAGAGGAAAGCGAGGAAGCATTCATGTACCTCAAAAACGCGTCCTCGCGCGAGTGTTACCAAACACGTGACATTGTGTGACATAGCGCGTCGCGTCAGTTTCTGCGTGCCTGTGCAACCTAACGGATGCTGTCCTTGACTGCAAATATTGGAAAAGTATGTGTCTATAGTGGTACATGTATTTCCTCACTAACTATGGGGAACTACTCTGAAGGATATTGTATCAATTTGACAACCTTGAAGCTACTGTGCACTGGCAGTGTTCGCCCTAAAGGCTAAGCCCTTAAGGAGGCCTTAACTAAGGGCTTAAAAATTTTTGGCCGAGCTTCAGCAGATTGGCATATGAGCGCAATTCGCTTAGCAGGCAGAATTTTTGGGAGTGTCCAATGGACTATGGCTGCTCGCACAGCGGCAGAATAATCTCTTCCCTTCACCCCACTCCATTCGGTCGTTGCTTTTTCCGGTCGTTGCCTCTTTCCCACTGGGTTTTGGGCACGAAGGTTTTTCAAGTTTTTCAAGCGACACAAGAGACCATTACAATACCCACGACTCTCCGACACTTACAATATTTCCTTTAATCCCCTCATTCACTTGGGTTCGTCGAGGTACCTGTACCTAAGTATTTCATACGTAGACGAATATCACATTGTTAAATTGTTAAACCCTTCTTAAGGCCTTAAGTTATCATGTGTATTATCATTATGTAATATTTTCGCCTGTCGACACGTCACTCGATGACACTCAAGGTATTGTTTGGCAGTGTTCGCCCTAAGGGCTAAGGCCTTAAGACAATATTAAGGCCTAAGGGCTTAATTAAGGGCTTAGGTTAAGCCTTAAGTTGCAGACCGATTTTCACCGAAGGCCTTAGATATGCTTATGTGTACAATTACGCGACTTGGAAAATTTTCTTCTTCCCGGTCGAGCTGGCGCACGCCTCCCCCGCTATCACCTTTCCTAAAAAGGCATATCTCATCAGCACGTGTGTCGACCAGCGTGTCATAATATAATGTTTGTGCAAATACTGACATGGTTGCTATGCTCTACACTGGTTGAACATTTCAAAATTTTCACCTTCTTTTTCAGTGAAAAATGTCGTTTATTTTTCACACATTTTTCACTGAAAAAGCAGGTGAAAATTTCAAAACATTTTCATCACTTTCTTATTTTATTTCGAATTTTTCACCTTGAATCGAGAAAGTGCTGAAAAAGTTTTAAAATTTTCACCTTCTTTTTCAGTGAAAAATGTCTGAAAAATAAACAACATTTTTCACTGAAAAGAAGGTGAAAAAATTGAAATGCTCAACCAGTGCTACTGGTTAAGTGATGACAGATCAGATTGCGTAAGTGTCATCTGTTCCTTGGGTTCGAACCCAGTAGGGTTTTTACTTTTTCTTTTGTACCATCCTGTATTCTGTTTCCCCCCCACTGGTTGAACATTTCAAGTTTTTTGGTGAAAAACTAGTGAAAAATGTTTTGAATTTTACAGCAATTTTTCAGAGAAAAACCAAGTGAAAAACTTGTAACTTCTTCATGAATTTTTTGAACTTCAAAACTTTTTCAGCACTTTTTCAGAAAATTTTCACAAGGTTCAAAAAGGTCACCAAAATGTTTCAAGTTTTTCACCTACTTTTTTGGCGAAAAATTACTGTAAAATTCAAAACATTTTTCACCAAAATTTCAGTGCAAAACATGAAATGTTCAACCAGTGCCCTTTCCATTTAGCTTATGTGTAAGATGTTATTCTATTTTACGTCCATTTTCTCCTCTCCCACCACAGAAATCAGCTGGCACCAATATATATCTGAGGGTTTTATAGTAGCATCGATGTTGCTTTGCTCTACTAGCTTGCATAAACAAGACTACTGAGCAGAAAATGACAACAAATTGGGCTTGAAATTAATGCAGCAGATGTGTAAATTGTCTCTGCAAAGGACTTAATTTAGAACACGCCCATTGTCACCCTGACCTTTCTTAAGGCTCTTTGTAACTTAAATTACAAAGGAAATGATTGAAATGGATCTTTAATACACATTCCCGTTTTTTTCAGGAAATTAAAGTAAGAAAATGTCTTGAATAAGTAATAAAGTTGAATAGGGGACTTCCAGTGACAGCGAGCGTTATCTTATCTTATTTGTAAGCACTTCCCTTTTTGGGAAGGTGATAGTGGGGGAGGGCAAGGGGGGTTTCCCGGTCGTGTCACGTACATACTGTGATATGTTGGCGGACAGGTACATTGGCATCCATCCCTGCGCGGGGACCTTGTCTCACCACACAGTGGTGTATGTACTGCAGGGCAGATGGCCCAACTCAAGTTTACGGTGAATGGTCTCTTCATATAGATTTTATCTTTTTACTTCTAGTTATAGTAAGGTACTCGTACTTATCCTTTAGTTATACTCAGGCACTTGGTTTTCAGTATATATTCACTGTAATTGAGTCGCCTCTCCTCAGACTTCCGCTACTTCTCTGTGCACAAAGACTGAGGTGAGCGACTCATTCTTACTTACTTCTTCTCTTTCTGATCGTTATCTAGTTACTTATTATCTAGGTGAATATATTAGACTTCCGCTACTTCTCTGTGCGCGAAGACTGAGTTACTTATTATCTAGACTCTTGCGCACTTTGTTGTCTCATTCGTCCATGATACAAGTCGCGCCGGATGGCCAACAACAAGTCCCCCATCTGGGCGTACTTTTGGCCCCAGCCAGGCACCAACGCCTCTCACCAGCGTGCAGCGTGCAAGGCCTGCATCACGTACATTCTTAAATATTCTCTGGCTGCCCGTGGAGCCAGCATCGGTCAAAGCTCGCTTCAACCACGGTGCATTTCTATGCATGCGGCTGTGATACCGCTAACCCGCTCCTCAAGCCTGCGAGCATGCTGGGACTTGTAACGGTGTCCTACCCTCCATGGCGGCGCATATTCTAGGCTATCGCGGGAAGGCACCGTGCCCCCACTCATCTGCAGATGGCGTTGCTGAGGCACAGAAGGTCCAGGCAGAAATTGCAGACCGTAAAAAGGACAGCGCCGGAAACGGAAAGCGCTCGTGGGACTCTGTTGGCGACAGCGATGAAGCGCAGGCAGGCAGCACTCAGACCACCGCACCTCCTCCCCCCGCGAAGCGATCTCGCTCAGGCCAATCCCAATCCCACCTCCATATCGTCGCGGCAAATGATCTGCCCTACCAGCCGCACGAAATCTCTGGGATACAAAAACAGGTGTGTCGCGCAATCATCTCCTCGAATGCAGTGTACCGTCTTTTTGAGAACGAGGCAATGTGCAACCTCTTTGATATGATTCGCGGAGGCACGTCGGATATCCTGGCCTCTGGGAAGTCGGCCAGCGGGGGGCTCCTGGACATGTGCGCAAAAGATGCTGAGGCGGAACTGAAGTCGATATTCAAAGGACGCGAGGTCGGTGCCTCGTAAGTGACTTTGTTTGCTCGCGGACCGATGTCGAGCTCACTGTGACGACCTAGGACGGACGGGTGGAAGGGCCAGAAGCGGAACTTGATCAACGGAGTGTGCGGAAACGTCGACTTCAAAGCATATCCACTTCAGCTCGTCGACGCCACAGCCTGCGCAAAAGACGGCCCTGGAATGTGCAAGCAATTCTGCGAGATCATCGACTTCATCGAGAAGGAGTACAATTGCACGGTAATCTACTTCGTCACCGACGCGGACGGCAGCAGCTTGAAGGGGCGTAAACTGCTCCAGAAGCTGCGTCCTTAGCTGTTCATTCCATCGTGCTGGGCGCATCAGGTTCGATTTTTGGATTTCGGTTTCATCGTTACTGATCTTGCAGCAGCAGCAACACATTCTGGGCGATTACTTCAAATCCTGGGACTACGCGCAGCACATTGCTGAGAAAGCAACCGCTGTCATCGGCTGGATTAATCTCCACAGCAAAGTGCGCGTCATCTTTGACGATGCCCGGAAGGAGCTCGGTGCAGCGGTTGCGCTTGCGTACCTTGTCGCGTGGACAACTCATTTCATCGCCTTCATGCGGCTCCTCCAGCTTCAAACACCGCTCCAAAAGGCTGTAGCGTGGAAGCGCGACCAGATAGTCAAAGCTCAGGTTGGAGCGGCAAAATCCACCGAGAAGCAGCGTCTCGAGGAAGACGCGACACATCACTGTGATATCATCGACGACACGACATTCTGGAATGGGCTCGAGCAGGTCGTCGGGGACATTGAGGTGATCTGTCTTGCGACCAATCTCAACCAGAAGGACTCGACGCGCGCTGACCAAGTTCTCTTGAGTTTGGCGGGGGTGTTTTTGCGCTTCTTCGAGCATCCCGAGGAGGAGGAGGTCAAAAAAGCGATGACAACGCGCATCGAGAAGTGGTGGGGCAATTGCGACCAGTTGCTTTTCATCCTCGCACTCGTTCTCAATCCATGGGAGCAGCTCTCGTGTTTTGGCGAGGGTGCGAACCTTGACCATTTTCTGTCGACGGACTTTGCCATGCATGTACGTGCTGCATTATGATCTTTTCTGGTGTTTCACCATGTTCTGCAGATGTATCGACGCCTCGGCCTCCGTCCTGGCTCCAAGCACAGTGTTGATGGAGAGAAGAAGGTTGACAAGGCGATGGGGGATTATCTAGCCGGCATAGGCTGTTTCCGTGCCTGGTACGATTGTGTCAAGCGTGGTGAGATGCTGTCCGTTGATGAGGTGCACCATTTTCTTTACTTCTTACTCTGCACTGAATCCCGAATCAGGCCAGGGATCCCATCGCGTTTTGGAAGGGCTACCTCAAGACAGATGCCAAAGAGTTGGCCGAACTCGCTGCCACAATCTTCAGCATTGTGGTCAATCAAGCTGGCGTCGAGCGCATTTTTTCATTCATCAAGGAGCATACAAAGGACCGTCGCAACCGGCTCGGCCTCCAGAAAACAGAGAAGGCCTTAAAGGTAGGTCCTTCATCCAGTGTCGTTGCGCTCTCCTCACTCTCTTGTCAGATTGATGCAAAAAATTCGTTCTGAGCATCGCAAAGCGGGCTTGATCAAGACTCGTCAAGTTCGACACAATCACAAGGCCGCCAGCACTTTACTTGACGTTCCGCGGTACGCAAACCTTCTCCAGGACCAGGTTGACGAAGACCCGAGCGAGCGTGGGCGGGCTCTTGTGCAGTCGGCGGAGGGTTGGCGCACCGAGATGGCGCGCTGGATTGCAGATGCGCAGGAAGCCGAGGCCGAGGAGGACGAGGAAGATGTCCCCGTTGTTCCCAACCCACCGCATCTCAACCAGCTTCGCGCCCCTCGCAAGTGGCAGCCCATTTCTCTCGAGCGCCTGTTTGCGAAGACAGCCAAGGAGTCCCTCCGTGCTAAGCGTGGCGAGCGAATGGCGCGGCGTGCACAGGAAGAGGAGCAGATGTATATGCAGGTTATGGCCGAGTTGGACGCGGCGGACAACACCCCCGACGATGGCGAGGTTGAGATCGATGATTCAGAGGTGTACGGAGAGTAATTGCAACAGTTTTTGGCGTTCTAAGTTTCCGAGAATGTATTTCCTTTTTGGGAACTAAGGCCTTCTGCGAGGCCTTCTGCGAGGCCTTATCCTAAGGCCTGAACCTTAAGTTAAGCCTTAGCTTGCCAGCAAGCCGATTTTTGAGGCCTTAAGGCGAACACTGTTGTTTGGCGGGGCAGAGAAACCCCGTGCTCTGAAACCGTCGGCGCGAGTAATGGAGGCCATAATGCAGGCACTGGGAGAAGCGGACGAGGGCAAGCACCCCGATGATGGCGTAATTGAGATTGATTCCGACGAGGAGTATCACGGGTAGTTGACTGCAATTCATCGGGCATTCATGGCCCTGCCGAATCACATGGGAAAAAAAAATTAAGACCTTAAAAATGCCCTTAAATTTAAGCTCTTGCCCTTATTAAGGCCTAGCCATTTTATACCTTCCCTAGGCCCCCCTAGGGATTCTAAAAATAGAATTCCCCGTTTTTTTGCGAGCGGTAGCCCTGTTCGTGGGCTACATGGTCATATAGTGATCGGCTCACCCGATCATCGGGTATTGAGGTTTTTTGCCTAAAAAGGAAATTGTTGCTGAACGACCACTTCTGGCAGTTGGACATGCGTCGTTTTTTTTGCGAGATAATGGCGTAAAATGTGCCTTTCGAATGATCCAACTTTGACGTCAATCCGCCAAGTGGCTGTTGAGATATGAATAAAGGGAATTTTCTCGAAAAGGCAATTTTGCATTGAAACTGTGTTTCCTGATGTGCGACCTCCTAGTGCTTTTTGCGACACGTAGTTGCATATTGTGCAGTATTAACGAAAAACACACAATGGCCGTCCACCGAGCGGGAATAAAGGGAATTTTCTCGAAAAGGCAATTTTGCATTGAAACTGTGTTTCCTGATGTGCGACCTCCTAGTGCTTTTTGCGACACGTAGTTGCATATTGTGCAGTATTAACGAGAAACACACAATGGCCGTCCACCGAGCGGTTATGGAGATATGAATTAACCCTATTTTCTCAAAAAGGCAATTTTGCGCCAAAACTGTGTTTCCTGATGTGCGACCTTCGAGTGCTTTTTGCGACGCGTAGTTGCATATTGTACAATATTAACGAGCAACACACAATGGCCATCCACTAAGCGGTTATGGAGATGTGAATAAAGGGAATTTTCTCAAACAGGCAATTTTGCGTCAAAACTGTCTTTCCTGATGTGCGACCTCCTAGTGCTTTTTGCGACGCGTAGTTGCATATTGTACAATATTAACGAGCCACACACAATGGCCGTCCACTAAGAGGTTATGGAGATATCCATTGATGAAAATTCCCTACCAACCTGGCTTTTTTCAACCTGGGGCCAGGTTGTCTTCTTTAAGGCCCATATCACATTAAAGAAACCAAATATTTAACCCATTGGGTTCAATCTCATTTAACCTGGGTTTTTTTTCGGGGTTTTGGCTAGAATGGGGTCCAACCTGGCTTTTCTGTGCACCCTAACCTCAGATTGCTGTATCCTAAGCATTTTTTATGTACCCTAACCTCAGATCACTGTACCCTATCTTATCCCAGGACCTGGCCTCAGGTCCTTTTTATTTAAGCTCCAGATGTCTAAAAGAAACCATACTTGGAGCCTGATTATGTGAGGACCTGGCTCCTTATTATGTGAGGACCTGGCTGCAGCACAAGACCTGAGTCCTGCTGAGGGACCATAGTGATCGTGTCACTGGTTGAGTATCACGTACCGTGACATCGGACTCCCTCGGCCTCCGAGAATCACCGAATCATAATGTCCCCATTCTCATTGGCTACTTCATTCACCATATGCTCAAGACTCCCTATGAATCACTATGACTTTCTTCGTCGGCGTCCTCGGCCTTCCGACGTCCGCCGACACAGCATTGACTTACATTGACTCCTACATACTCATTCCCATCACGGAGCCTATCGGCCTCCGATGATTAATTATACTACGATATCATTTAAATAGCTCGATGTACTCTCGCTTCTAGTCAGTTTGAATATCGACTAAGTTTCCCTCTTCTCAAGTCCGCATCCTCTCGGTCTTCCGTTCTCCTCCGAAATTGGACACTGGGTGTAGAGAAGGGCGCAGCGCACGAGCTGAAGCCAAGTCCACTCCCTCTGTCGGTCCCCGAGTCGGACTTCTGTCCGACCGCTGATAGGACTTCACACTTATCCACGAAGTCCCCCTTTGTGACGCTCCTCCCTTATCGTTCACATAAACCTATTGTCTTGACAGGACCCATCGGACCCCGACGGGCCCCGACGGAATCTGGTACTTGACATTGAGGCGAAAAAGGCAAAACATTCGAAAAAACACGACACTGTTGTGATTTTGAAAAGTTTGACCAGGGCATTGATTCATAGGGTTCAAAGAGCTCTACAGGTATCACACGTGTGGAGTGATCCCATCAACTTTCAAACTGAACAAGACAATATGAGTGAGTTTATGTATATATAGTTATTTCGAGCAAGAGTCCAAGTGGAAATTCGGGCAGATGTGCTTGTGTTCCTTACCAGGGCCATTGCCACTATTGGGATCAAAGCCAAATGCTGGCTTGGGCTCAGGCTAGGGGGCTGGCTCGGGGCTCTGGCTGGGGCTGGCTTGGGGCTGGAGCTCAGGCTGGCTCAGGGCTTGGGCTGGCTCAGACTGGGGGGCTGGGGCTGGGAGGCTTTAGGATTAGGCAATGGCCCTGATAAGGAACACAAGCACGTCCACCCAAATTTCCACTTTGACTGTTGCTCGAAATAACTATATCTACATAAACTCACTCATATTGCCTTTTTCGGTTTGAAAGTTGATGGGATCACTCCTCACACATGTGATACCTGTAGAGCTCTTTGAACCCTATGAATCAATGCTCTTGCAGAGAACAAGTGTGTCGTATAAATATACTGGATGTAAACATAGCACAGGGAATGACCTTGATACCAGCCACATTCCAGGATCCTCTTTAATCTAATCTAATCTAATTGTCAGTTTGACAACTGATCTTAGGGCTTGAGGCTGAACATCTCCAGCATCGGCTGGAGTGTGAGAGCAGGAACGAGAGGATGTCACATGAGTGATGGGATGTTGCACGGGAACCACAAGCAGTTAAAGTTGACAGACAATGGGTGCTGCCTACAACAGAACAGATTAGTTGGGTCCACAGTTGCGAATTTAATATGACTACACACCAGCGACAAGAAGTATATTGCATAGAGTGAGGCCCATTGAGCATCAACAAAGGGAAGCTTGGATGAGAAAATGAAACAGTGGCAAGGAACACACACAGGCATGTAGCATATCAGCTGCGCTAATTTCCACCTTTTTTTTTGCACAAGAGAACTCTATCCACATAGAACAATATAGCTTGAAAAAGCTGCTTGCAATCCTTTTTTTGGGTTCCGGTTCCTGCCACCACTATACCAGTAGGGCTGTTTTCCGTACAGTATACAGCATGTGGCTGTACAAGTACAGCTGGCATACGGCTACAGAAGGTACGGTACCATACAAGCAGCATCTCAGAGGGCCGCTGGTACAGGTATGCAAAATTATGGCCGCATTTTGTTGGGAACTGGAACCACTGCGCAAACCGCCATTCAATGGGATCACAATTGTTGAATGTTAGGAAACAATTGCTACATATATTTCATTTTTCACTATTTTATTGTAATCCCGATTGTCTACTGACACCTCGGTATTACTACACCCCTTTACGTTCATTAACCCTTGTTGGTTGTGAAACCCCTTGGTTGCTTAATTGCGACCCAGTAGTATATAAACACTTGTATTCGGTAGTGCTTTTTATACTATTCTGGTTTATACTCCAGTGGCTTGCTCGGGATCTTGCTAGTCTGAATCTGTTGGCACATGGCTGACCAGACCTTGATTCAACCAGGACATCCTCCTTCGAGGACCATGATCGGGGTATTCAATGCGGAAAATCGGACTCTGATCTATTCCTAGACACTATACAAGGATCATTTTTTTTGTGGAATAAAATGGTCACTTGCTGCACTCATGGGGTCAATTTATTGTCTCAACCATTGTGAGGCCTACTGCATACCCATTTGGAGCTCAAAGAGGCTAAAAAAGGGTGGAATGACATTTTAAACACTATAAGCTGTGATTGAATGCCTAATACCACTCAAATGTCTTCAACTGCGGTGGGAAAAGGCTCCCATCCCGATTCAGTCAGTGGGAGAAAGCACTTGTGGTCAGTTTTACGTCCCGGGAAACTGAGGTCCCGTATGATAAGTGATGTGCCAATGAAATCAGACTCCATATTGAGGTTGATCAACTATCATCATATTGAAGTTGATCGACTATCATACACTTTGTGGAGTCTGACTACAGGAGACTAGGATCTCAATATCTTTCACTGTCCAGTCGCCTTTGTCATGTTCTCCAGAACCCACTTAGCCGCTGGGCTGACAAAATAATAGTATCTCCCAAACGACTACCCCACTGAAAAAATGCTTGTCACCTGCATACTGATGTTCTTGGGATATTTTCTGGTTGAAAGGCAATTTTTTGTTTGCCAAGGGAGCTTTTTTGATTGAAGCCAAGAAAAATATTCTGCACCCCCGTTTGTGGTGGAACTGGACCTGGTTTGCATCTTGTCATGCCCTCCGGACCCAAAGGATGCTCCCCATAACTTGCGGGCCAAATTCCACGTGCCAAAGGCACTCAGCAAATTTTGTTTGCCAAGGGAGCTTTTTCATTGAAGCCAAGAAACATATTCCGCACCCCATTTGCGGTGTACCTGGACCTGGCAGGAAACATATTCCACACCCCTGTTTGCGGCAAACCTGCACCTGGAATCCCTGCTTCGCTCTCAACCACCATGTCGAATACTTCAAAAGCCATCTGTGCAGTCTCCCAACAAGTGGACACTCTGATTCGGGGCCTCCCTGAACCTACAGCCAATGACACTCCCCAGACCAGAAATGCCTGGATACGACTCCTCACACGTCTACGCGGCACTGGCACTGTAATTTCCAAGCACCACGACTTTGACACCAACAATGAGGACGAGGTTGAGGCGGACTTGACCAAGGTCAACAATGACGAGATGGAGGGCAATCAGAATGCAAATGGGAACGAGAGACAGGGCCGAGAAGAGGATGATGACGAGACAGAGCAGCAGGTGCGCTTTTCACCATATTCCCACCTTCCTTTCCACCTTTTTTTTGAACAAAACTCTTCAGCCAGAGCAAGATGAGGAGCAGGCGGAAAATGACTTATTGTTTCTGATTCCCTCTCTGCCATAAGCTTACTTGACAACTCAGGAGAACCCTGCAGACGACGATGATAGCGGACACAAGGTATCCCATTTCTCGCCTTCTGTGTTCCCCTGCTCTTTACCCATTTGTCTAGAAGCGCGCTGCAGCTGGTGCTTGGAAGCTGGACATTATCAAGCGGTCTCAACATGTCATTGGCGAGGGAAAGAAGGGGCCTATCTCACCTGACCAACTCGTTCAGCTCATAACAGCACCACTCCATTTGAATGCCAAGCAATCGGAAGATTCAGCAGTCACACGACTGATTCGCAGATATGCGGATGCTGCGGATGGTGATTGGGTAAATCACAATGCACTTTTGGTCACCATGACTTACCCCTCAACAGACAGGCATCGTGGCCGACTACATCCATCCTAACCCCATCACGAACTTGGAACTTTGTCGTTTATCCAGTAAGATTAATGTAATGCTGCTACTGAGAGTCTGGCTGCATGCGACCGGGTATTTGGGTACATTGGTTACTTTATTCTAAACCTGATTTTCGCTTTCAGCTAGTTGTTCTCTTCAATGCCATGGGCAATGGACAATCATACCTAGCAGAATTGTGAGCTAGAAATAGTCCAATTGGAATATCCAGGGAAATATTTGTTCGATCTATCCATCCAGTTCCATTGCATCACCACCATTCTCTCCATTCTCGTTTTCCACATCTCTCTCTTCTGGATCGGACTTACTCTCCAGGTCATTCTCCTCGCGTTGTCTCTTCTCCTGAGCCGATGCAATTGCTTCCTTGTTTGTCCTGTTTCGCACTCTAGTTGCTTGAGTTTTGGCCTTGGTTTCGGTATGTTTGGTGCGGTCGTTCAAATAGGGAACCGGTGCCGTCAATGTCTGGGGCAGCACCTCTCGAATCAAGTGGGCCTTGTGAAGTGCATGCATGTTCAAGATGAACCATGCTTCTTCTGAATGTACTGTCTGCAGCTCGGTGTGTTCGGTTACAATTTGTTCTTGGCAGGTCTGAACTGTCTCCAATGTGCATTTTCAGGAAACAGTCATGCTGAGCATTGAACGAGAACATTATGTCCTAGTATTTGAACTCAATTAGCTTGACAACAATTGTTCAATGGCAGGCAAGCTAATCTTTGGTTTAACAGCCATTGTTTTTATTCCCAAGCAACGCACAAGAAGTTGGAGAATATGCTGCACAACCGAAACACACCCTTCCAATATTCAAATATCTCGGTTGCATAGAGAATGGCTGGGCCAAAACTGAGAATATCTTCAGGAATGTGCGGGAATGTGTGAAGCTTTCCTTTGATGATGAAGCAAGGGGGGGGGCATAGGCCGTGAACATAGAATACCCTGAGTTGTTGCAACATTTTGAAATGTTTACCGATGAGAGAATTCTTGTATTTAACAATGTAATGCAGCCGAGGTGGTGGTATTGAAAGGCTGTCAATAGACGATGCTGACAATTGTGCAGCAAATATGTTTTGCTTCTGGTCGTCCCATTGTTTTGTTGTGTTATGCCAGACATATTTGTCGTTACCCAAAAGGTATGAATGCAGAATTTCAATCGGTGTATCTCGATGTGGATCAACACCTACAAAACATATGGGAAATACTGTGGAATTAATTAATTCGAAAGGTGCTTACCTCTGGTTCGTAGCAATATATTAGAATGAACACCAGGTCACAGGTCGAGTCTGGCAGCTTTTCAGAACATCAGGACGGTCAGGATGACAGGGAAGGTAAAGTGGAAGGAAGAACTGGAGGTTGAGAGTGAGAAGGTGACCGAGAAATAGTCAAGTAGGAGTAGTAGGTCAAGACGGGCTTCCTCGAAACCGTGAGATAACTTCGTTCATGGAGGACAGTTTAATTCGCAAACACTGCGTCTCATGTTTGAGCGGTTTGTCCAATCAGAAATGTACCGTCATTCAGAGCTAATGAGGCAAAGTTGTCATCAGGCTGTCGGAGAAGCCAGGCCCACAACTCTAGCTGTATCCGGTGTTTGATCTCTTCCTTGACCGCTTTCTGCTCATCACCTTTGAGTGCTGTACCTTTCAGCCTCACGTCCCGAGTGGCTGGATCAGTAAGATAGGTATGGTGCGTGGATTTGGCTTTCTCATGCAGCCACTGGATCCAGTATTGAGAAATCTTGTCCTTCACACCCGATTGAGAGTAGGAGGTGTCGAGCCTTATTTTATTATTCAGCCAGGCCGACCAAAACTGGCTGTGGATGATCTGAAGTGTTGAAACTGTAGTTCGAGGTTTGCCGGGCTGAGAAAATTCAATAACATGAAAGAGACATAACTGAATGCCTACATTATAAAGTGCAGTGTAACTGATGTTCGTCTCAAGGTATTCCTTGGTTCCACCAACAAGATTGTCTGCAGGAAGTAGGTGCGGAATTATTTCAAACAAGATTTCCTCCTCCAATTCACAGTCGTATTCTGGATGCCAAACACCGGGAACACTAAAGGTCGAGATGATTAATCGAGTTTAGAACTTGTTTTACTGTAGTCTAATATTGCACAGTTTGAATGTATCCTCTCCTCCCTCTCCCTCGCACCATCCTGATGTTGTGGTGCCAGGCACCCTTCGCAAAACACGGGATGGCTGCCGTGCCCTGAGTCACTCCTGGCCAGAGACCGTCTCCGTGCAGCCGGGCTGTGCGAGACACTCAACATTCCCTAGTCGATTGATTGCGGAGTGGCAAGGAGCCGCACTCTCGTGTGTAGGATCCGAGCAGTAGAAAATGGGTGCTCCTCTCAGGAGGCCTGCATTCGCCTCGCCTTTGTCGCTCACCCACTGCTCGACGGCCTCATTTCTCTGTGCCTCCCACCTGCATTCCTTGTAACTACCAAAAGACAAGTATATGTAGCCACCGTCTTTCCCTTATACATATCTTCTTGGGGCTCGCAGCTTTCAGCTGTGAGTTGCCGTCTTGCTAAACACCTCACTCATTCATGAGTACGTCGGAATTAGTAGAATTTCGGCTTATAGACCAAAGGGGTTCAAACCAATCTTCTCCAAGAGCCACAAATATCTCAGACGACGAAGCGTGCGGTGAGGTTGAGGTGAATCGGACAAAATACTCTTGGGACAGCTTTTGGTTCAGGAGATTTAAATTTGTAACATACATGTTGGTGTGGGTGTTATATGCTTGCTGACATTTCCAGAAACATTGTCGCTCCATGGCATGACACAGAGACGGAACATGGGGCATCCTTGAGCTTTGGCTTGAAGAGGATGTGGCGTGGAATATTGCACGGAGCCATCTTTAGATTCCTTTCGCTTCAGAGAAACTTCACCGCGATATTATACAGGTTCTCACTGGAGAAATCAATTGCACCGCAGGTACAAAGATCAAGATAATTGGATTCCAAGGTCAACACTGGGATCCTCCGTGTGCGCATAGCATCAATTTTGAAATTCTGCTATGCAAGTAGATCAGTGGTTGTAAGTGAAGATGGAACAAGAAAAACCTCGGTGTGGTCGACATGTTAAAAATCTGCATGAACAACCCCATCGAGCGTTACCCATCGGACGGGTACAACATATGTACCATCAAGCTGTCTCACCAATCCTTTGATGTAGAAGTGGCCGTCGGATTTATTTTTGTTCATCCAATCCGCCCACAACGGAGAAAGGTCATCATCGCTGACCTCAGTAGTCCATTTCCAATCTTTCCACGACTCGTAAATGGGTCCTTGTCACGTACCATGACATCGGACTCCCTCGGCCTCCGAGAATCACCGAATCGTAACGTCCCCATTCTTATTGGCTACTTCATTCACCATATGCTCAAGACTCCCTATGATTCACTATGACTTTCTTCGTCGGCGTCCTCGGCCTTCCGATGTCAGCCGACACAGCATTGACTTACATTGACTCCTACATACTCATTCCCATCGCGGAGCCTCTCGGCCTCTGATGATTAATTACACTACGATATCATTTAAATAGCTCGATGTACTCTCGCTTCTAGTCAGTTTGAATATCGACTAAGTTTCCCTCTTCTCAGTCCGCAGTTTTCTCGGTCTTCCGCTCTCCTCCGAAATTGGACACCGGGTGTAGAGAGGGGCGCAGGGCATGAGCTGAAGCCAAGTCCACTCTCTCCGTCGGTCCCCGAGTCGGACCTCCGTCCGGCCTCCGATAGGACTTCACACTTATCCACAAAGTCCCCCTTTGTGATGTTCCTCCCTTATCGTTCACATAAGCTATTGTACCCATCGGACCCCGACGGGCCCCGATGGAATCTGGTACTTGACAGTCCTGCAACCTCTGGATACACATGAATGAATGGTTGTACCAGCGGGTTTGCCCAATCCTTCGTTATAAATATGTTAATATCATTCTAGGTGTGTGGCACAAGCCAAAAATGACTTGCCAATGCGAGAAGTTTGGATGGATGGTTCATATAAAAATGATTTCCAAGGGAAGAAGTGTGATGTTCAGTCTTGATTTCCACTTGACCTGTTAGCGAAGATTGCTTTTTACGTGGGGCAGAGAAGCTTGGAACGTTCGGAGTTTTACACTCCTGCATGACCCAAATGATTGCCTTGAGATGGTCGTTGGGAATTCGCAGCTTTGGCAAGTGATCAAGCAGATCCAGCATAAACATCTACAGTCCATGAGTCAACTGCCAATGATTAATCAACTGTCGACTCACTGTACGTGATCCATGTGGGAACCAATACTGTTCTGCTACGTTGTGGGCGAATGGAAAGTCCTCTTCAAACTCGTCCTCCAACTCCTCATAGAGGCCTATCAAGCATCAGATTATTTCAAACAGGAGAACTCTCTACAACAGACCCATTCTTTGAAGTGCTGCTGCGAATCCTCCATCTACCATCTCGTTCTCCTGATCCACGGCAGCCTGCACAGAGGACGAATGGCTGAAAAGAGAATGACCTGGAAGAAGTGCTATCCTGTTGATTTGCGGTTGTATTTCTGCCTGCTCTGCGTGTTCCGTCTCGTCCAAGGCACAGCCTGCAGAAAATGGAATCTGGTGATCATTCTCATCGAAGAACTCATTATCATATTGGACAACATTGAAGAACGGATGTCAATGCGGAGGTGTGTTTATGTTATTGCACTTACCGATACCAAGCTGATACCCAGAATTCATATCAAGGTTGAACGGGAATTCACTGAGTTCCTTGGTGGTCTGAATAACCCTAGAATCAATCTCAGGATAGGGGAATCCCGTAAGGGAGACCGTATTGATCCCGTCAAAGCCATGGATGGCAGTGTTAAATTGGCCAGTAGTATTGTGATGATCGGCGGGTGGGCTAAACCATTCATTCTGTTGCGGTAAATCAGAAGAGTTCACATAAGCCCCACAAAAGTAAACATCACCTTTTGCATGTATGGTATCAGGCTGTCCCAGGAACACTGTTCGTCCCCGGCAGCCCGTGCGAACCTGTCAAAGTCCTCCTTCGATCCACGTGTATACACCATACAATCGGCATGTCCCATCACACCACCTGGTTAGCAAAGATATATCATGGCAACGCAGTGACGGAGCTACTCCCTCCCAGAACAAATCCCTGGGGGTAAGCTATACTGCGGCCCCCCAAGCCAACCTGGGGCATGGTCATGTAGTTCCAGTCTTGCACTGTGTTGGGTGTCACCTGAGCGCAGCACAACGGAACAATTATGTCCAGAACATCAACATTTCTGTGTCTGCATGAGACAATTGGGAATCGTCGAAACGAAAAGGAAGCTTACGAGCCCCCTGCTTCCAGCACTAGCACGGAGTAGTCCTTATCTTCTGACAGACGGTTCGCAATGACATTTACGCTGGTCCCGCCTGGCATGGAGAACAGCAGTCAGCGCTTCAGCAGCGAGCTAGCTTCAGTGGGGGACAGGATGCAGTACCTCCAACAACGATGAAATCGAATTGCAGATTAAGCTTCGTCATGTCCATGACATCCTCGATGATGACGCCGCTGCAAAGCATGCTTCTCAGCGCGAGGAAAGTCAAGAAACCGATCCAGAGCATAGTAGGGCAGTTGAGTAACCAGACGCCCTGCGCATCTCACGCCTTAAGCAATTGTTGGGTGTCTGTCTCTAGGGGCCCTTCCTATGCCGAATCAGGTCTTCCGTTCGCTAGGCATATTACGTTAGGGTGCTGTTTATAATTCCACAGCAATTAAAAACATGTTTATAAACCGGTATTATAAACAGGGCCGTTTATAAACCAGCACCCAAAAACTGGGTTCTAGCTCTCCCAAGGTGATTTTTCCGCTGTGCGCACGATAAGTATGGCCTGAAATGCCCCTTCAGATTTTTTTTGTTGCAGCGAGAGACTCGGAATCCAAGACTACTCTGCATTCTTGGTGATATCGGTGAAAACTATGACTTTGATGCGGTCCAATGTGCCCTGGAAGGGGTCTACGTTATTTTCAAAGGGTGATTTGTCTTTTGTCTCTCTTGATTGCAACAGCTCACTGTACGGTCCCTCAAAGCCCGGCATATCAGTGCAGAAGTTGCCCAGGTTTACCCAGCTGACATAATTAAAAACCGGCCATCTCACCAGAACCATTTAAAAACCGGTTTATAAACATGTTTATAAACCAGAGTTATAAACAGCGCCCTATATTATGTGTGGTCCTTCTCGCTCACCTGACCGCCTATCAACGAATGTCGTCCCAATGCATTGTGCGATGTCCCTTGGATGTCCTGGCAAAAAAGGCTTGTAAGAGCATGTACCGCACAGCAGCTCTCCCTCAGTTGCTCCCAGGCCCAAGGATTCAGATGAGGAGCCCATCAGCAATCCTAACGCTGGGTTATCCAGCCCTTTGAATATACAGGCCCTCAATGTTCGGAAGCTCCCTGCAGAGGCTATGGGCCAGGTCACCGACCAGACTGCTCGGAGGTTGCGCCTCAGCCCTGAGGGCATCCATGAGCTTACAGAGTACCCGGAGGTGAGTTCCTGCACTCAGCATTTGAATACACTGACATGTCCCAACAGATGCCTGCTCCATATCAGATTGTATGGCTCGCCAGCAGTCTCATCTCCCTGAGTGACCAAATCAAGGCACTTATACCCGCCAAGCCTGTTCATCATGTCCCTTCTGTCCTGGAGGTAATGACATTTCATTCATTTCCCTAATTCACACTGCATAGGGAAAAATAGACCAGTATGCATTTTCAATACTCGTAGATCCGGAAGCAAGCACATACATCACAGCAAAGCTTACCTAGTTCATTTCATATTTTTTTTGAGTATCGATTGCACGAACCCAACTGAAGAAACGTGAATAAAAATATGGGGTTTTCATATTTGGACGGTTCACCTACCGCTCCACACTTGAGGAAAACATCAGGCCCCCCTGGGGGATCCTTCCAAAGTAGCCATACGGCTCAGTTTGGCTATCCCCGGGGCTTTGCCATTGTTGGACAGTTTCAATGCATTTCGTATATCCTCTTCCGTAAGATCCTTGTTCATTTCATTGTATTCATCCCAATGATCATCTAGTATGTGACATGCATGATACTCAAGGGTGACTTTGGCACACACCTGAGGCCCGTAAATTCCGGCAAAAATGGCCTGATTTAAGTGCTCGGCCGATGCTCATGCAAATCGGCAAAAGGATCCGTAGATATCCATTAAATTCATCAGTACTCATTTTGTAAAGAATTATATGGCCATAAGGGCCGTAACAGACCATAAAATGTGCTGTACCGTACCGTAAGAGCACCTTTGCGTCGATGTACGGTTACGGTTACAGTGCCAGCCATCAACCGTAAGGCAGCATAAATTTTACGGCCGTAACCGTATACGGTACGGTGGGGATCCCTAGCGCCACCAAGCCCCTGACTGAGGCCAACGACTTTCAGAAATCACATGTGACAACAAGGAGTTGGTTGATCTTGTCCTCTTACCACCATGCACGACACCTCTCCCGACCCAAAGCCGCTCTGCGCTCCCCTCCTTTGTTCGCCCAAGTACTACCCCAACCGCGGCCACGAGGACAACAGCACACACTTGGAGTTTTACGGAGTGCTGAGCGGGCATGGTGTGGGCGCCGTCTCGTCCAGGTGCGCGCGTGTTGTTGTGTACTGGCGGCGTTTTCGCTTACTTCTTGCAGGGCCAGCCTCGAGAGAGCTCTGAAGGATCAACCCGGCGCCACCTATGTTCAGGCGAATACATGGGGCAGGTTAATCACCCTCTGGAATCAAAACTGTGAGGAGTACCACAATCACGAGACGGAGTCGCCTGTTTCCTCTGCGCCGTCATGTCCCTCCACGCTTACCGCGTCCGAGACTCCCTCGCTTTCACCAGCGCACCAAACATCTCCGACCAAGCGCACGCTGAAGGCTGCGGCCACCGTCGAGCCCATCCCATCCGCCCCTAGTACCCCTACCAAGAACACTAGGAAGCACGTGCCGTTGGTCACTTCCGAATCACTGACAAAGCGCACCCCTGCACGCGAGTCGCCCTCGAAGCTAACACGCCCGACGCTGTCCAAGGTCATGCACGGGTTTGTCCTGCCATATCGCCTGGGAGATGCGCTTGGGCCGACCCCGCTGCTGCCTCTTCCGCTGGGCTTCACGCCCACCCCTCTGGTCGCCGCCGCTCTGGGTGCAACGCTGGTGCTGGTGTTGCGCCCGGATGACCTGTTCCCTCTGATGGGCTTTAATGGCGCTGTGCACAACACCAAGTGCCAGCTCCTCACCCCCAAGTCGCCCCCGCCGCTGGTGGATATCTCGGACGATGAGGACGGCTCCCCGCCTCCCGACATCCCAAAGTTCGAAAGCGAGCCTGAACACGCCCCCGATGAAGCCGTCTGGGTGGCCGCGCAAGAGCAGTTTGCCGAGTACTCGCGCCTGTGCTGCCAAAGCCTCACCAAGGAGAACATCGAGGCAGCGCGCAAGAGGCCCTGCAGGAGATGAAGATGCACGACGGCCCGCATGTGCAGCACTACGCCGACATGCCGCTCATGTATGCCATGAGCGGCCAGAGTCGTATGTTTCGGGATTGGTAAGCTACCGGCCTTCCGTTTCATTTCCCCCTGCTGACAACTTTTCAGGGACAGAGCCCTCACGGCTTTCAAGAAAGCACTGGGAGCAGAGCTCCTTTGCACGTACGACGAGAAGGAGGTTTGTGCCTTCATCGAGGACGAAGCGGCATGCATGAGGGCCTAGGTGTCGTCGCGTAGCATAAATCTGGTGTCTGCTTCCTTGCCTCATACTTATCGTAGTCTGTACGGGGGTGAATGATTATTTTTTTTTGGTTTCAATTTTCTTTGTGTTACTGGGTCTGGGTGAAGAGGGAGCTGCAATGAGAACCAAAAAAAGGCGACATGTAGTTGAGTTTTGGTAGAGGTGATTGAAAGACTTTGTATAAAAAAAAGAAAGAAAAAAAAAGTCTACCTAAGAGGTTTGAACGCAAAATGCAACACTTGATGCCCATAACTGGAATTCAGAGTCGCCAACTCCTCAACCATTGGGTTGAGGAAGTTGTGGCAGTGCCCTCATTTTACCAAAGACGTGACTTTTGTTTGTTGTTAGAGCATGGGAATCCGCATTGACAAACATCTTCTGTGTACTACTGCGATCACCACTCAGTCCCCGCCTCTCGAACACCCTTTCGTACGCTAGCTCCATGGTGTCTGCCAGGTTGGCTCATGCCTACCATAACCCTGCCAAAGCAGTCCAACCCTCGCATCACCGTGGGAAGTCCACCGCCAGCAAGGAGACCAAAGCGCTGAACGCCGCGGAGCGCCTGTGGCGGAGAATCAACTTCGACGTGGACCTCGACGTATTCTACGTGTTTCGCAGCGCGGAGATTACTTGGATTGCCAAGGCCCACTCGAAAAAGGAAGACGTCGTGCACAAGTTGCTCAGCAATGCCACCCAGTACAAAGTAACCCGCCGCCCCAATTTGAGAAACGCGATCATTCATGATCGTTCGCGGAAGGCAAAGGCTGGTATGTACCTAGTGGATTTCCGCTGCCTTCGCGATGCGACACTGACTGGTTGTAGACAGCGACTATGGCCGCATCATGTCTGACCTTCAAGGGGAGGTTGCCGACGACATTGAAGAAGGCGACTACCAACTCCTCAAGGCGACAATGAGCGCCGCAGAGAAGAAGTGCCTGATCGACCAGCTCATCGAACACCGCGAGCTGGGACGTCAGGGGGCGTGTGCGACGAACAAGGCAGCTGCGATGGATAGCATGCAGACTGCCAACGGCGTGCGTGATGCAGTAAGTGGATGGGCTCCACGACACATCACCATCTCACCCTCCTTTTAGCTGCTCGACCTCTTCGAGCGCACCGGCGTGTGCAGCCTCGCGATGTTTTCGCGCGCACACCCAGACGACACGGTGCTCCCACACGTAGTAGACGCCGACGAATCGAGGGACTTCTTCCAGCAGATCCTCAGGGTATCCATCCTCGATGTTCTGCGGAAGTTCGAGCAGTGGTGTTGCACTCAGGATGAAGGTGCATCATGTACTTTGTGCCCCGGCGATATTTACTGATGATGATGCATACACAGAGACGAAGGAGCGCAACGACGTCGCCAGCGTCTGCAAGCAAATCGTGCTGCTGGTGCTCGAGGGTCTGCGTATGTCCCTAAGTGTATGACCGGTCCATAAGCATTAAATGTGCACACAGGCAGAATCAAAAAGAACCAGATGCTCAATATGAGCTACATTAACTACAACATCGACATCCGGCAAGTTTTGGGGGTGGAGCTCACTGGCTGGCCCACCAAGATCACGATGGACCGCCCCAACAAGTTGAGCGCCGAGGACGCGCGGCTCATCCGCGATGGGCTGAGGTCCCGCGCTATCCACTGGGTGGCGCTCACAAAGACCCAGAAGGCTGAGCTCGACAGGCGCCGCACCAGAGGAGGGCCATTGAAGAAGCGCAAGCTGCGCTCCGACGCGGGAAAGAAGCGTGGCCCCCGCCGCAACAAGGCCGATGGAAGCGACGACGAGGATGAGAATGCCGACGACGACAATGACGAGGAGGAGAAGGAAGAGGAGGAGGAGGAGGATGAGCAGGAGCCCGCCATCACATCAAAGTCGCGCAATGGGGCCCCTGCAGCCACCACCGACTCTTCCTCCACCTCCATCCCTACCGCCCTCATGAGCATTTCTGGCGAGCCTGTGCCAGTCGGCGCAGATGGGCTTCCCCTCTGCGGTGGATTCGACCCGACCATATTCAACCCAAACACATTCAACTTCAGCCACCTCTCCGACATCGACCTCGCGGGGCTTCAGAGCCTGGACTTCAACAGTATTGACCTCAACTTCGGCAGCAATGACGTCGGCCTCGGGGGGGGCGCATTCGGCTTCCCCATGCACTTCGACGCTGGCCACTTGGTCCTGCCCGTCCCCACCCTCGCAAGCGCAGCCCCCGCGGGTTCTGTGGGCGGCACAACATCAGTCTTCTCCGCTACGACAAACACGAACGTCGACGCCGCGGGTACGCACAACAAGAGCAACGACACCATCACCAGCGTGCCAGCCCCGAAGACAAAGAAGCGCAAGAGCGCCAGCGCCGACGACATGCCCGCCGCGAAGAAGAAGCGCAAGACTGCCAGTTGGTTGGAATTACTGCATTGAATTCCTAAACATGCTCAGTGCTCTGTGCATTTGCAACAGCCTACTCTTACTCCGATGGAAACGACGGTAGTGATACGTAGTTGGAAAGATTGGAACGACACTTGCACATGTTGAGTGATCAAACAAAGGGTGAGCGCCCGAGATCATTGATTTCGAAGGGAGCTGCCTTTCGGTCCTGAGCCCGCCAATCAGTATTCAAGTCTAGTAAAGTTCTTCTGCGCATCACTCATAATGAGGGAAAATAACGCGAACTTAGGCAGATGGAGGAGGATACTGGCGACAAGAGTAACTTTCGTGAGTTCGGAGAGTTAGACGCGTGAGACACACGGCCCGGAGAGCCAAAGTAAGAGCCAGGCGATGAGATCTATATCTGTATTGAAAAGACGTCCTCAACGGTCTTGAGGACAGAGTGCGGATGATAACTTGGATTCATTCAGGAGTTCTAAGTTAATGCCGCCAAGTTCTTGCAAAATATTTTGCAGACCATAGATGCACAGATCCCACAGTTACACTTGCGATTTGAAGACTAGCCGCAGTGTTACAGACGTGCTTGAACTGGAGAGAGACGATTTCTAGTCCAACATGGTGGTCACGTGCAACGAGGTGCAGCACTCACGTGTCCTTATGTAAGACCTCTGACGCCGGGCTCCTCTTCCTCTACGGCTCCATCAAGAAATCCCGCAAACTCGGCACCATATGGTTCCTCCCCGACATCGTACTCCTCCTCCTCCTCCTCCAGGACTGGAGCGGACCCCGGGAACGTGGGCATGCCTTTCCCCGTCCCTGCCTCGCTCGCCGTATCGGGTGTGCACCCCACCGTCGGCTCGCACGCGCCGTAACCCTGCGCGCTCCCGCCTAGCTTTGGGCGGGGCTACCCCACCGCGCACCTGAACCCGAGCGGCACGGGCCCCGCATACCCGTCGAGCGCGGGGGTCTCTTTCGGGGGTTCGTCGGCCGCGGGGACGGCGGTTGTGTATCCGAATCCGCACGAGTCGCGAGCGGCAGCGCCGGGATACCCGGCTTCCAGCGGCGCGAGCCCTGTTTCCAGATCGTCTAGCTACACCTCGTCGATGGCCAGCGGAAGCACGTACGACGCACCGCCCCCGGGCCCGATGCCGTTGCGCGCCTCGCACGCCGCGTACGAGTACGAGGGTGAAAGTACGGATTCGGAGAGTGCGACGGCCGGGAGATGGTGCGCGACGAGTAAGAATGCGAGGTTAGTGTGCTCTTGTGGGTTTTCAGACGGGCGCTGATGATTTGTTTGCCCTTTTCTTCTCTTGCTGCTTCCTGCCCGGCTTCCGTCTCCTCGTCGTCTCCTCCCTCGCCGCTCCCCCCCTCACTCTAATCATATTCCGCCTTCGTCTTCATCCTCCGCTCGCTCTGCGTTCTCCGATCTTCTGTCCTTCCCCTCCCCTTCGTACCTCCCCCTCCCTCGCTACCTCACGCCCCTCCTCGCACCCGCGCTCCCCCCTACCATCCTGCCCTTCTTACTCTTTCTTGTTCCCCACTCCTTCCGCTCCATCCCCTTCTCGCCCTCTCTTTTCTTCTGCACGCCTTCTCCGCCGACTCGCCTCCCCCCACATCCTCATATCCCCGCTGCATCTACCCTTCTCCGTGTGCTCGCCATGTCCTTTCCGCTCGTCCTCCACACATCTTCCTTCCCACTCTCCCACCTCTTCGTATACCCGCCGCTTGCCCCCTTCCTTTCGTCCCCTCCTCCTCCTCCTCCTCCAAATCTCCGCTCGCTGTGCTCTTTCCACGCCCGTCCCTGCCTCCCTCTCCCTCTCCTTCGCGTACCTTCTCTGCTGATCGCATCCATACACTCCCGCGTCGTCCCCGCTTCATTGTTCCCTCTCCTCGTGCTCGCCACATCCACCCTCCCTCTCATCCCAGTCTGCCTTCCTCTTCCCCTCTCCTCTCCCTCCACACTCTCTCCCTTCCCTCTCCGTATCCCTGCTGCTCGCCACTTTGCCGTTCCCCTGCTCTCGCCACCCGCTCACTCGTTACCTCACTTCCCTCGCTCCCCCCCTTCACGCTGCCCGCTGCCCGCTCCTTCCTCTCTACCCGCTTCCATCTCACAACCCTCTTCCCCCTCCTTCGCCGCCGATCTCCTCTGCCTGCAACTTCGTCGTCCCCATTGTGTCCTTCCCTCTCCGACGTGATGCTGTCGGCGGCTGTGGAGATGTCTAGATCATTCCAGATGTACTCGAGGACGATGGCGGAGGGCGGCGCGGGGAAGGTTTGCACTTCGATGGAAGTGACGACTCCGAAGGACGGCGAGGCGCCGCGGATGGCCTGCAGGTATTTTGGACTCAGTCAGAGAGAGAAGTTGAGGCATGCGCGGGTTTCAAAAACGCACCCAGTAAAGGTCCGGGTTTACGTTCGCGGAAGCAGAGACGATGGTGCCGTTACCTAGAACTACAGTTGCAGACTTCACAACGTCGAGAGCGAGGCCCCATATTCGTGAGGTGAACCCGAACCTAGAACAAAACCAGTTAGAATAGTTGACACGTCTGTTTTTAAGATAGTAGGCCGAACCCGCCATAACCTAGAGCCGCGTTGAGTTTATAATTAACAGATGATCCAATAAAGGCATACCACTGTGTCCGCCGATTCCCACCTGGTTAGTGGAGCAATGTGATGAGGTTGATATCCCTAACACAAATTTGAACCTGCTCGACTCACGTAGCTGCACGTCCCATGGGGCATTGCTCGCCCCTTGGCATTCAACGCCAGAGCCACATCGCCGAGCCGGTTGCCTGTCTCGATCAAAGCCGTATTGTTGGAGGACCGGACGGTGATCGCTTTGAGCTTGCTCATGTCCACCACCAAGGCTCCGTCCTTTCCACCAAGGCCGTTAGCAATGTACGAGTGCTGTAGGGGAACGGTTAGAAGAAGACTGAACAGCAAGAAGTACGTCTACGCACCCCGCCGCTTCGCGCAACGACTTCAAGGTTTTGGGCCGCTCCAGCAGCGACGGCGGCTGAAACTTGGGCGACGGAGGTAGGAAAGGCGACAGCGATTGGGGAAATTGTGAATCGTCTATTAACTAAGGAAAAGCCAATCAACAAATGAGAATTTAGTGCCCTTCAGTCGAGAGAAACTCACAAGCTTGACTGACGGTCGTGAAGTTTTCATCCGTAGGATACACAGCGGAAACTCCATGCGCAGACAAGGTGTTTTGCAAGTCAGTGATATTTTGAGCCACAGCGCTGAGCAAGATTGCCGCGAGATTGAGCAGTAAAAACGCAGCCATAGGAAGTTGGATTGTGTGAATCTGGGTGAACCAGGCTCTTATTAAATAGCGACGAGGAATAGGCGGGAGTTCCAACCGGAGAAGATGTTCATCATTGAACTCGAAGGGCCTCCCCGGCCCTGGCGAGCCCATACCGATCATATGATGACGCAGGGCGTATTTGCTGCGCTGTTTCTCCTCGTCAAAGCTGCCTCGGCCTTCATCCCATTATGCCGCTTGCGGCCCAAGGTGACAAACCTTGCTTACAGTCGGGCCACGGCTCCGCTCCCGCTCATTAGCTCATTCTGTATGCTTAAAGACAGTCATTTTTCAGTCTTACTGGAATATAACAGCGAGAGACCGAAAACCCGCTCAGAACCGATGTCTGACCCACATATTTCCTCTCCACACTGGACCACAGTTTCTCCGCGCTCTGATGGACTTGTGATTCTGCTGCGAAACCTATTGAATCCTGACCTTCACGTCCCCAATCCGAGAGCATGTTCAACGGCGAGAGTATCGGCTAAGTATGTTTGCTTGGATGCGTCCGAAAAGTCCGAGACGCTGCGTCGAAGTGCGGAAGAAAGGACGATGAAATCATTTAATCAAGAATGTTTGCCGAGTGATGGCCGGATTGAAGTATCGTAATACTGTACCATTTCGACCGAATGTTCAGGTGACGGGTGACGGAGGGTCCTGAACTGAACATTTTTGAAGTAGGTGACGGTGACGGCAAGATCTTGAGGCCCAAATAGGCTAAGAAATGCGAAAATTTCCGCCCCGGCATTCGCCGAATTACCATTTATGGTAATTTTTGATCGCATTTGTCAGAATGAACACCTGGAAAAATGAACACCTTAGGTGACGGGTGACATTGTGTGAACATTCGGTCGAAATGGTACAGTAATCGTATCGGATCCGTAAGTTACACAAAGTTAACGAGAGTGGTTTTGGTAAACCAAATAGTCCGTCTAAATACATAATCGTCCAATGTCCAGTTAGTTCCATGACTTAGATTAGGCCTCTCCGAGGCGGTAGCTGAACCTTTAGGGATTTATGGCACTATCAAGCTTGATTGATAATAGGCGCCAAGGGCACTTAGATGAAGGTCCTGATAATCACAGCCACAAAAAAGGAAAGTGTGATCTGGCTAGGCAACAACAAAATATTCATAAAACATGGGGGGCCTTAATTTCCTACTACTTGAACCGCTGTAAATTAATTCATATAGGTAAACTTACTACACTCTGCTTTGCTAATACTCACACCAAGAAAAGGCTCATCTGGCCCTGGATGTGCGGCCAACAAATGCCGTGACAGATTGTGACCAAACTCCGATGCTTACCACCAGGCTTATGTACTATGTCTGTGGCTCTGCGAAGAAAATCGAGTTTTCAAGTTGCGGAAAAAGAGAGAAAAAGAGCCGAAACTAGGAGAGATTCAAGGATTCAAGTGGAATTATTTACCCAAAAATCTAGAGCATCAATGTTGCTCTACCGCTGTAGAAGAATATTTTACATCTTGATTTTATGTCCATATCCAGTACCTTACGGAATTCAAGGGCTATGTCCATCGGGGATATGTCTGAAAACATAGCCCTAACAAATGGAATTCAAGATATTTTTAACAACTGCCAGCGTGTTGCTTGACGTGTCTCCTCTAAGACCCAGCTTCTGCTCTTCTACCCTTTGTCCATCTTGGGCGTGGGAATTCACAATATCTGAAGCACCAACCATTTCTCGCTGAGACCCAAGAAAAAGAATAACGCATGTACACTGAATACTACATTGCTTGTTCACCATTTTCTTCCTCAAACTCTGATCTTTTGAGGGTCAACCAACACATTTCTGACTGGCATCTTCATGATGCAGTCACGTCAGAAATATTGTTGTGAGGATTGAAGTATATATTTTTTTGTTTGCTAACACCTCTGCTCAACCCAACACCACATTCCCAGCGAAGCCAATTAAATTCGGTTTTGGGGTGTACCCAGAGCAACTTGTTGTGAGAATGCGAAGCTACCTGGAAGGGTGCGTACATGAAGGTGAAATGTGTGAACCTTTCCCCCGCATAGGGATGTGATTTCTCGCTCAGTCCACTCAATCTCATTGTTATATACGAAATAAGTAATACCTAATTACCATTATTTGCGTCTTAAGGAAACCATGCAGCAAGGGAAATTTTGAAAAAGCTGATGTCAGATTATATTGAATCACATAGATACCTCAGGCCTAATTTATGTCTGTGTATACATCACAGTTCTTACCATGTTTCTACCCGCCGTGTGTGAGTACATATCAACTTGAATTCCATTTCTGAAAAGCTCTGACCTACCTTTGAAATTATAGATTTCTTCTTGTTGTGGTGCAGGATTGGTTCCCTTGTGACCAATCTCAAGTTCTGCTCTTTACCTATAGATAGGTGCAATTGCCCTCAAGTCTTCCAATTTATATCAGAAGGATTCCGGAGCACAACGAGACATTAAGAATCAAATTATGGCACACAGATTCGTTCGCCATCAATATGTCTCTTTCCTTGCACCGAGGAACCAGCAGACATCGAGAGAAGCTGTCGAAAGTATGTTGACAGCTCAAGGGCCGGTGACTCTGAATGCGGTGCAGAAGGATCAAGTGGGATGCAAGGATCAATGCGGATCACGCACGGGTGCAGTGGCTATCTTAGCCAAGGGCTCGGTTATGGTGTTTGTGGGGGCCGAAAAAGGAAGAAAAAAGTACGCCAAAAAAGGAAGGAGGAAAGAGAAAAAAGGAGAAGAAAAGAAAGATTTCAAGCTCCCTCCCCCAAAAAAATGGCTCATGTACACCCGCTGTTTCAACACGTTCAAGGGATTTTGAGCAAATTTCCTCCATGCTGCACGGCCGAGTTTTTTTTGTCAAAGCCCGATGCATGTACCTGAAAAATTGAAAACGGGAGCACATATAGATCTTAGTGAGAAAATGATATCTGGTCTTTGAACTATACAGGTGCACCCAACCGTTGACCTGCTATGGATGTTTTGATCGTAACAGGGCCTATCACTTTTCAAGGCCCTGTTCCGATAATCAACTTGGGGCAACTGCGAGCTATTATCTGGCAAAGTAATTCTTTCGCATGGATGGTCAACTCTCTTATTCTGGTTCCTCCTTTGCGGAAAGTTAGGCTCGTTACCAGCCGTTATAGTAGAGGACTATTCATCAATAAAAAGTGGCACCACGACAGACCGCTATGTAGGCTATGTAACATATGTAGCCTTGTCGCTAGGTACCCCTTTATGTACCACCTGTAGCCAAGAGGGAGACTCTGTAGCCACATGTATCCGTCTGTAGTCAAGCGGCCGAATCTGTAGTCCACTGTAGCTAGTCAGGAAAAAATGTATCACAATATTCCAATGGCCCTGTAGCCTCTATTGCACGCTGTAGTATCTATACTTCACATATCTTGTCCTGGAAACAGAGAAGAAGAAAAAAGAATATATTGTGCACGCTACAGTAAATTGATTTTACTCATCATCCGAGTCGTTGTTATCACTACCATCAACATTCATTGCCTCCAACTCGGCGAGAGCCTTGGTACGTGCAGCTTCAGTCATGTGGCCAGTGGTCTTAACAAGTGCGGCGCCAGTAGCAGCACTTCAAGGGGTATCAGCTTGTAATATGGTAACGATTGTAAAAACACACACCGGCACGTATCATGCATACACTGAAGGACAACCGCAGTGACGTCAGGCTTGAGAGCCACCCAATCCATGAGGTCTTTGAGGTGGGTTTCATAGCGGTCCTTGTTGACCAACTCGTTGAAAACTCCTTGCTGGAAACGGCCAGTCGAATATTCTTCAATGCAAAATTCGATCTGACCTAAATCAGCGATGAATGAATAAGGAGATAGTAACCAACACACAGCAGTCAATACAAGTGCAAGGGTAACCAGGGAGATTGAGCTGAAGTACTCGAAAAAAAGGACACCACGGCCCGACTTGTTGCAGAATCAGATAGCTTTGATGCTGTCGATGATGATCTTATTCTTGAGGTAGCCGGTGTGCTCCTTGGGATCCTGTGGGACTCGAGTAAACATCAGGAAGGATATTCGGATCGTCACAAACCTTGTAATGGAATGCGGACTCCTCCAAAAACATCTTGTAGATCTTGGTGTTCTTCAAACTCGGCCTGCGCAAGGGGCTCGACAGCCTTCTTGCGCTTCTTGCTCTTCTTTGCTGGTATGGGGGACTGGGAACGACCGCATTTCTTTTGCGCTCCGGGACAGGGAGGAATGTCACCATTCTCGTCGGCGCCATCTGGACACATACACGATGTAATGTCAGACACGCATTGCTCCAATGGGCATTTGCTCACCATCAGGGAGGAGGGATCGCTGCGGCGTACTACGAGACATAGGAGTCATGACGGGTGTCTCCCCTATGTAGCTTGCGACTTTTTTTGGCCTTTTTTGGCCTTGTTTGACCTTGTACAAGGTCACAAGCTGATGTGTCAAAAGTCTGATGTAGGCTCCAAGTGACAGAGTCTTTTGGATTTTTTTCAGACCAAGTACAGGGTGGCATTCAAGGATAACATTCAGGAAAAGAAACATTTTCTAATTACTTGTATGAAGTAAGGGTGGTAGAGATAACATTCAAGGGGCATTAAGGTGGATAATATACTGTAGGATAACGTGCACCTAAGACTTAAAGAAGGCATGGAACACCATCATCCGACTGGGTATTTGGCTAATACACGTGAGCAAAAGAGGGGAGGCAAGGTCAGGGCGGAACCAAAGGGGCGCCTCGTGTGTATAGCCACCAATGACGGATATGGCCTTGGTATAGAAGACCTTCGATTCCGGATACGGGTCCACAGACAGTCGGCAGGCACGTCACGTGAGCAGTTGGCGACAGCGGTGGCGCGCTCAGGCACGTGCGGCGGTCCGGCATCGGGGAGTAGTGGACGGACACCGAAATCCGAGGCAGATGTCGGAGAGATGGAGGCCTCAGTTGGGTGGCACGGCGACGCAACATGGTGGAGGAGAGGAAATGTGAATGTAACGCGTAACGCGGTGGGGATTGAAAGTGTTGAGGCTGCCGAAATGTGGCCAAACATAGCCTTCCTAATAAGGAGATGCTTAGTCACGAACCCAAGGGCGAAAAGTCAAACTGTCAGAGGTAGATAGGGGACTTTTCTCAACTTTTGACTTTTTTGGCGTCTTTTTGCCGGTTTTCGAATCACTTTTTCTCGGCTTTTAGCTTTTGGCCGCTTTTCCTCACTGAGCTATCCTATGTATCTAATCCAAATTTTGTCGGGATTCCCGGAACAGGCATTTGGCGGGATAATCAGGGGTCCTCTCGCAAGGTCACAAATCATGTCCCGATTTTGACAAGGTCAAAATTTTTGGCCAATTTTTTTTTGGGGGGGGAGTGCGTTAGGCTTTATCCCCCATTTCAGTAGGGATATTTTTTGACTTTCTCAACTTTTTGACCTTGTGAGACCTTGTGAGCTTGTCGACAAGCTCACAAGGCCAAACAAGCCACAAGTTATTTGTCAAATGGCTGATGTATAATCTTTGTTTTTGTTTTCTTAAACTATGGCACACCAACTTCAAATCCCTTGTGATATGCAGGTGTGACACTCCTGTGAGCGGGGCCTGAAAATGGTGTCTGCCGCGCGTGCCGATCCCAAAAGGGCATTCCCTTTAAAGGAAACACAAGGGCGAAAAATCGACAACTACCTCTGTCTCCCAGAGTAGACAGGGACGTAGACAGAGGTAAACAGAGGTAAACAGACGTAGACACTTGTAGACAAGTCTGTCTACTCTCTGTCTACAAGGGGTCGGAATGCAGTGGTTCTCTTCGCCCTCCGCTTTTCTTCAAATTCATTTACCAGCTCAAGTACATGCACTGTGGGGTGTCTTGCCTCTTCATATATGCAGGAATCAAGGGATCTTTACATTAATTTCGATACGCCACCCACCGATTCGAGCGATTCCCAGTTGTCCGTGGCGCGCCCGAGGTGTCTGTCATTGATTCTCTGTGGGATCTACTGTCATTTCCTCCCATTTTAGTTGCGCACTTCAGACAGCAAAATTCGTTCATCTTGCCTTGTCTACTTAACCCAGCCATCCTTTTTACCGCCGTCATTTTCGAGTTACTTTATATCGACTTCATCGAATTCGAATCTGACTTGCAAGATTTTTGGTGTCCTTGCCCGACCCAGGAACCAAACAAGTAATGGGACATGGTGTGAGACACACACCGCTAGGCTTCATATGCTGCTCACGCTTCTGGATGGCTGACTGGCAGTCCGGGGTTCGAATCCCCCTTGTTCCTCAATGGGACCACTGGTGCAATAACTCTTCCTTTCTTCTTTGCCTGATCGAATGGCAGCGCACAACAACCAAAGCAGATGGTGTTCATTTGTTCCAGACACGCTGGTATCTCCGATTTACTCGGCCAACCTCGGCATCTTTATCAACACCTTGATGCTGTGGGTCCAAGGCACAATATCACCGGAGCATCGCTGCGGCCGAATGAATAAACCCGGAATCAAAGACCCCGATGCCACCGTGGTCCGAGGTTTTATCAACAGTGATTTCCACGGGATGTCAGCCGATGAAGACCGTTGAACACCACAGGAAAGCTGAGAACACCGTTATCTTACGACCATACGCCAAAAGAGCTTCGACATTCGCTTGGGTCGGTGACTTCCCGACGTATTAAATGTAATCCCGTTATGTTTTATGAACACGGCTCTGATCCTCATTTGACAGATCTGGTAAGTATGAATTGAACCGTGGGAAATTGACATGCCCAACACACTGCGACAGAGATCCGCTGTCATCTAAATGTTCGGGGATCTTCTTGTCATACCATGAGGCTATTACGTTCGCAACCGGACTACCGAGGATGGTAAAAACTCCAACGCGGATGCTCGGATGCTGAATTGTCATCAGATCATCATCCCAGGCGAATAAGCTTACATATTGGGATGACGGTGTACACACCGTGCATATATCAACAGTCTCGAGCAAACGACGCCTATCCTTCCTTCCACAAGAATCCATGTCTGCCATACTTAACCCTGAATCCAAAGGCGTCGCCCTGGTCACCGGTGCTGCTCAGGGAATCGGCCATGCGATTGCTCTCCGGCTGGCGGCGGATGGATTCGACGTGGCCCTCAACGACATCGCGTCCAAGGCAGCCCTGCTCGAAGGGCTCAAAGGGGAAATCATGAAGACCGGCCGCGCCGCCTCAGTGTTCTGTGGAGACGTCTCCGTCGACGCCGAAGTGAAAGCTATGGTCGAGGGAACCGTAGAGATCCTGGGTGGATTGGATGTCGTCAGTACCAGTTCTATATCCCGAGTTGAGATAAAATGCTCATACTGACTTACATTTACGTCCCTAGATGATTGCGAATGCAGGAGTCTGCAGGCCTCGCGTGTCTTTGATTGATGGTGCCCTCGAATTTACGTTCCCTTTGAAAGTTTGTGCTGATCTAGATTGACTTAGTTGATGTGGCTGAGTGGGACGACACCTTCGCCATAAACGTCCGCGGAATCTTTCTGTGCTACAAATATGCAGGCAAGCAGATGCTTGCCCAAGGACGCGGTGGCCGCATCATCGGCGCTTGCTCTGACGCTGGAAAACAAGGTGGGTATCCGTATGTTCAACGCAGTGGTCAACTGGGACTGAGCCGCGGACCCTCAGCCCAACCAGGGCTACCTGACTATTCTGCTTCGAAGTCAGTTTCTCTTCCTGGCGGCCAGATCAACTCTTGATTCAACTAAACACCTCCCAAGGTTCGCGATCCGTGGATTGACGCAGGCAGCAGGTAAGTTTCCTGCCCCTCTCCATTCAGTTACAACTACGAGACATTCCAGCCTTGGAATTTGGCAAGCATGGGATCACAGTCAATGCATATGCGCCAGGCACGCCATTCTCATCTCCTCCGCGTTCGATATTGGCATTGACCCGCGCTGGGAATCAGGTGCTGTTATTACACCCATGAGTTTGCTGAATTTCATGATCTCTCGCGGCGCTGTGCTCATAGTCCTATGTTAGCCGCGGCATTGGCCGAACTGTGGGCACCTGCGGCAGGCATAAGCGTGGAGGCCCTCACCGCCGCAGTAAGTTCCAATTTGTCCCGGTTGCAACCTGAAACTGTGCTTGACTGGAAATCGCATATTCAGTATGCAAAGCAGTCGGCAATCGGGAAGAATCAGACCCCAGAGGATATTGCGGCCTTGGTTTCGTTCCTTGCCTCTAAGGAGTCGGCATTCATAACTGGTGAGCCGCGGTTATCCTAGTGTCCGTTTGCTATGCGTACTAGTGGCTGACGGCGCGCCCATACAGGTCAATCGGTGAGTTGCCATCCAATGTTGGTTGTTGAGCTGAAGGCTTACAAGCGCTCCCTTCGATAGGTTTCTGCCGACGGCGGACGCTATTTCGACTGAGGTTTAGGCACATCGTATTTGTACCTCCGTTTCTGTAGTTCGCGATGATGTAACGAACACAATGGTGCTATTCGCGATATCTCTGCTTTTGCGCCCAGGTGGAAACATTTTCGGATGGGGCGTCCATATAGATGAGTCAGACAGGGCCACGACTGAAAACGAATTAATCGACCCGAACCCGTTGTCAAGTGCCCCGAATGAATGATCAGATATGGAATAGAAACTGGAATTGTCAAGGAAGTTTTCACAGCCGAGGATTTGATATTACAGATATTACAGGACCCTCGGTGGTCTTCAATATTCACGAACATTGACAAATAATTCCCAGTATTCGACACCGCAGTCAAAGCTACCCGCATGCTGAAGAAGATCAAAATAATCAATGGACCAATGTCAGCAGTGATTCACGGGGCAAAGAATCCCAGTAGGAAATTCCACAGCCAGTTGGTGGCACTTCCAAGCGCGATAGCTTTTGGTCGGACACGCAGAGGGAACGATTCACCGAGATAGACCCATCTAATGGCAGATGAGAATATCGTGATGATATGGTGCTTCGACTCACGGTGTCGGTCCCCAGAATACGGCAAACGAGAAGACTGCAGGACGACGAAGGCGATTAAAGTATCCCCTGCGACTGTGCGACATCCCAATTTTGCATGGGCCACTACACTCACGTCCTTGTTTATTCTTATGTGTGACGTGCGCCTTAGGGGTGCCTGATGGCGGCAGGGTTTTGTGTCCGACGATCCCTGCCTGGTAGCGGAATTGAGAACCGGATGGTAAGAAAGAGGAGGAAATTACTATTAGAGCGCAGATTGCTTCCAAAACGGCGCCGGTCAGCAGAGACTAACAGTATCTTGAGAAAAAAACGGCCCATTGAAAAGACAGAATTCTCACATGACGTCTGCCCCAAGTCTTGTAGGGAATTTCAGCACTGGATAGCCACGGTAGAGATCAAGATCTGAGCGTGTAAGTATTTCGACGCGAATTGGGATTGGCTGTAAGGCACGCACCAATGCAGGGATTGTCCCAGCAACGGACACACCTCCGAGGATTGTCTGAAGAACAAATGGAGAAACACTGCTTGCCAGCAGTAAATATACACCTTGAACATGAACTGAGATATACTTTGTTCCAGCACTCTTGAAAAAAGTATCGCCGTAGTAGTCTGCCAACACGCTCATGAATGTCATATGCGCGGCGAAAGATAGATTCATACAATAAAATTCTGCCCATTGAGTTGCTGAATGAACTGCAGCATCATTCCATTGACTGTCCGCTTCCACAGGGAGTTACGAGTCGAGAAGCATTCGGCCCAGGTCGCTTTACCCCCAGCGTTCTCGTTGATGGCGAATTGCAGCTCCTCCATGGATTCGAGGACCAACGGGTCGTCAACGGGCACGCCGTTCAACTCTGCCATGACACGGGCTGCTCCCTCTGTCCTTCCTATCTCAAGTAGATGACGACTGCAATGGATGGAGATTAGGTATCGGGCGGAAAGAACGATAATTGTACCTACGGAGATTCAGGAAGGAAGAAGATTCCCGATAACAAACCGAGACCCCAAACCAACTGAAGACCAACAGGCACACGCCACGAGGCAGAGCCGTTGATGGCATGGGTTGCAAGGTCCAGCACGTAGCTCAAGAATAAGCTGGAACGAAATGGGCACATGATTGAAAGATGATGAAAGGGTATTCACCCAACGATGATCTGCAGCCGATAGAGCACAAGTAATGTTTCTCGAAGCTTCTTTGGTGTAGTCTCTCCGTTATAAAGTCTGTGTTAGTATGATCAACTTTGACCTGCGAATGGAATTGAAAGTACGAACGGCACAATGGCTGAATTGTCAACATCAGTGGTATTTAACTTCGGACATGAAGCGAAGCGCACCGGACAACGCGCCAACACCGAAACCAGCCACGAATCGGCCAATGATGAGTTACACGACAGAACGAACCGTTCCCGTCTGTATGGCGACGCCGATAGTGAAAATTCCAGACCAAATAAGAATGGACCCGCGACGCCCAAAACGATCACTCGGAAATGCCTGTGCCAAAGCACCACTGAGCTCGGATTAGAAAAGGATCGGGGCGGCAAGAGTGGACACCAACACGAAGATACTATAAAGCCAATATGTCGTGAGTTATTTGGTGAAGGAAAAATGATTTGGCCCACCCAGCAGACAAGAGACATGTGATGATCGATTGGCGAGCAGGAGACAGGAACATCTCCCCGTCCGAGCCCATTTAACCAAAGCGATCGATGAAATCGGGCATGATCAGGCATCCCTGGAAGGTACGATGAGACGCGAGGCTTATTGGCAACCTAAATGAGTGCCGACCGAAATGACGCCAATGTCATAACTGTGGGCTGCAATTAATGGAACTGTTTGGATGCACTTCATTAAAGTCGTACCCAAATAAGAAGCCTGTGTTTTATTTGGTTCATTCTAACGGGTGCGATGAGAATCCCAGAGGAGAAAGAATGGTGATCTTGACTCACGGTGCGAGGAAGAATTCAGGCCAAAAAGCACCCACCTCCTGTTGTCAGAACCCAGTCAGATCACTGTCCACGGAATGTACACGAAATTCAAACTGAAGGCAATAAAAATTGCTGGGAGAATAGCTCTTCCGTTTGTCGGGACTCCTCTCGCCATGGCTAAAAATGCCGGGGAACAGAAGTGTTTGGCTGGGAGCGATGGAAGAGGTGATTTTAATATTCCTCCAGCTTACGACAGGACGGTCCGCGTGACGGTCCGGGGCGCTCATACGTGGCTCGAATCCTGCCTTGAAGAATAAGATCGGGAGGCCATCATCGGAAGAGGAAAGGTACTGTACAGCTCTATTTCAGTTTGTAGCTCTGGCTGATATATGTGGAACATTTCAATCCATTCAAGGAGTGCGAAAAGGCGGCGGCAACGGCAGGATGGAGAGCGTTGTTGACAAGCTCGCCACTGTCGTCCTCGTCGCGCTGCACCCCAACAGCGCAAAGTCCCCGTTTGTTGATGCCGTCCAAGAGGCGCTGGAACGAGCGCTTCAGGTCTGTCTTGAAGGGGCGCCTCTGGCGGATTACCACTTGGTGGGCAATACCGTAGTCAGTGGGTTCATCGGGCCTGGGCACCCCCTGGCCTCTGAATACGGGCCGAAGCGCCTTAGGAATGCTGCGCCACTACTGCCAGCTGTCCCAGGAAGAGTCATCCCCGTGGCTCTGAATCATCCCCCTCACGTATGCGCGGAAGAAGTACAGCTCGGGGCTCGCCGCGAGCAACGGATCAAGGAACTCCTCGTTGCAGCCGATCTCCCTCCGGATCGCCTGGACGAACTTGTTGCGTGCACGGGCGGTGCTGTTCCCCTTGGTTGACGTGAGGAAGTTAAATGATGCGCACTCCAGCGCACGCAGCAGCTCAGGCTGCTTTATGAACATGTGGTCGGGCTTGTTCGCGTACAACTCGGTGGGGCAGGTCTGGGCGGCCTGGCGCAAGACTTCCGTCAACTTGACCTTGCCGCCCAAACTGCCTTCCTGGTCGGCCTTCGCTTGCACTAACCAGAGCTGGATGGTTCTCCCGATGACTGCTACCTGGGTGTCGTTGTATTGGAACTGGGCCTTGGCCTGCTGATCTTTGGAGAGTTTGCAGAGGGCGAGAGCCGCCTCGATCTCGGGCGACCACAAAAGCAGTGTAAAAGTGCGGTAGCGGAGGATGAATTCGACAACCTGTTTTCCTTAGTGAGCCATGGGCATTATGGAAAAGAAAGCAGGAAAGAGACAGACCTTGGCCCAGAGAATCGCCACTTCGGTACGCACCGACGTGAGGTCACCGTCGGGAGCGTAGTAGACAAGGCCGTTGTCGGGGACGAGCGTGGATGTTTCAAAGTGGCCCTTGAACTCTTTGCTATTGAGGTAATACTGGAAGAACGCGAGGTTGCGGAGAATGAGGCAGGAGTGGGATGGGGTGCAGAGTTTTTTGTCAACAACATCTTCGCCCTTGGCTCGGCGCTCCTCGTAGTCCGTCATGCCGGGGACCATCCAGCCTGCGATCTGCGTTGCTTGATGAGTACTACCTACGAAAAATAATAACAATGAATACGCACCAAACGAATTCCCGGTGCCAACGTCTGAAACAGTGCGAACAGCGCCATCGCAAATGATGGACACAGCAGCGGAACCTTGTGTCAAAGATTTCGACGAGCTCGGCGCGAGCATGGAATTTTTGAGCTTCATATCGGCGGCAAGCTGCTTGGAAATGGTGGCACGAGTCTCCGAGGTGAGGTCATCCGTTGATGGAAGGTATTCAGAGTCGGAGAGGATGTAGACCAATTGCAGGTAGCCGCCGCTCAGGAACGGCTCAAAGCACTAGTGGAATCGAGATTCGAGTTAGCCAAGCACAGAATTAAAGGGTTGCGAGAAACATACCGCCCAGAACGTCTGTTTGGCCTCGAGCATGTGCTTGGGCTCGAGTCCGCGGTTCGCAAACGTGGGGATCTCGTTCAAGTACGTGAAGCACCGCAGCAAGTCGTAGTGCTTGTTCAAGATCGTGGTCACCATATCCGGAGAGTTGGTGAGGGCCTGCTTGTGCACCATATTGCGCGCCCTGTCGGTCTTGCTGTTCCGGAGACCGTGCAGGATATTGTTAAAGTGTGTGCGAGGACTGTCCTGGACGGTGGCGAGAACATTGTTGGTGCTACGCTTGAGACGAATGCTCTCCACGTTCTCGTCATCAGTGAAGTTTTCTTTAAGCGTGTTGAGCCCTTAGGGAAACGAAAGCACAGAGGAAAGGACTGACCATCGAAGAGGGACACGAGCCACGTCCCCTCATTGTGCAACGCGTCCTGACGCGCATCGTGGTCGGCGACCGCGACGAGGTTCTCGGGCTGCGACTCTGCCAGCTCGTGCGCTTGCTCGTAAGCGTACAACCTGGGCTCGAAGACATGCTCGAGGACGAGGATGCGATGGTAGCTGCTGTACAGCCTCCCCTTGGAGGCGTCGACGACCTTGCCCGCTTTGAAAGAGATGGGTTTGAATGTTCCGTCGTGTTCCTTGACGAGGCAGGTGGGGTCGAGCAAATCGGGGACAATGGCAAAGGTGAGCACGTGGTCGGGGTCCTGCCGAGCGAGGCCTGCCACGTCCTCACGCACGGTGGTCATGAGCCCCTTGAACAAGGTGTTATTCCTAACGCGCTGATGGTCCTCGAACGTAATCTTGGGCCCGCCCTGGCCCAAGGTCTTCATGATGATGGAAGCTGAGGCGAACCCGAGGAAGTGCTTGCTCGCGCCGGAGTCGGCCGGCGGCGCAACCTCACGCTAGACATGGGTCGATTTTTTTCCTTAAGCAAGCAAACAATTTACGGAATAAGGTGAAGACTCACGTCTGCGTCTTCGGTGTTGCCGGTTTTTTTCTGACAAGATGAATCAGGATCAGAAAAGGTACTACGACATCTGAACGGAATTACGACGTACCTTGGGTTTTCTGGCAGCAGGCTAAGGGGGAATGCTTCCTTAAGACCGTGTAGCTGTTAAGGAAAAATATGAGGACGCACCACTTTTTTGGATGTGGCCGGAGCCTTGATGTTGCTGTAAGAACGTGCATGGATTTGAGAAAGAGAGAAATCATAACGTACCGAGGGATCTCCATTGGCGGCCTGATTCATAACGTCAGGTTAGCACGCGCGCAGAGTTATTGGGAAACAAGAACGCACCTTGGTTTTGCAGGGCGGCTGCAAAGAAAGGTTTCTTTAAGCAGCGCTCGGCCGTAGGGAAAAACAGTAGTTACCTTTGCCTGAAGTCAAAGATGCGTTAGAAAGGTGCATGGCTGGGCAAGCGTGGACTTACTGTGGCTGGGGTCTGGGAGTAGGATATGTTTGGCATCGGAGGAGGTCCCAAATAGAAGCAAAAGAAGATGTACCTTGGTAGAGGCGGGCATGGTGGTGGTAGTAAAGCAGAAGGGGAGGGGGGATCAAATTCATTCGATGGGTTTATATATATGTTTCCTATTTGAGATTTGTGGAGCAACCCGTTAGGGAAATCAAAATATGATTCCTATGTGGATCCAGCGCTTAGGGAAATTGAAATCCAACTTTGACCAGCAATCACTTTGACATCACCCCGACTGAACGGTAAGCGGGATTTCATCCACCTCTCGTTGGAAGGTGGCCAGACATGCCTAAAGATCATATCTAAATTAAAATGTGGCTGACCTGCCTTCTAAGACAGTGTGTTGTTGGATTTGGAGTGGCTGTGCACAGCAGTGCGAGCTGTTGCGAGCTCGGTCACTACCTACCATAGTGTGGGCAACCTAACCAGTGCCATATAGGGTTTCCTGGTAACGGTAACAGCAACGGAATAGTATAAAAGTAGTGTACTTACAGACATGTACGCTACCGGATTACAACGAAGTTCCCCATTGTTGGCATCTTGATCTCCTCGTGATGTTCTCCTCTGGGGCTTATTTCAACATGTGTATGCATTTCTGTCCTGAAACGGTGAATGGCCCGGCCCGCCCGCCCGCAATCCGGTCAGCAAGAACCCATAAAAGGAACCTAGTTGATCATCCGAACTGTTTTGTTTTCAAAACAGCCAAAACACGTCATCGACGCGTTTCTTTTTGATGGACCTTTGTCCCTCAGATGTCAGGAGCGTTGATCTCAAATGGGTAGGGGCCAAGAGCCTGAAAAAACCTCTGCACTCAAAGCTTTTGATTAAATGCTTCAGAATTCGGAGATTCAATTGTTTGAACCAAATCAGGAGGCAAAGGTTGTTTTTTTTCGATGAAACCTCCTTCCCCGGCTGTGATTAGCATCGAGCAACAGCCTGCAGCAGCCCATGTGCAGAAAACCCTTCAACACGGAAATCACCCGTAAATCCCCCAAATTCGAAGATTTATTCATTTGAACGAACGTAAACGTGGATATTTGTTGGATATTCAAGTTCGACTGCCATTTGGCTATTCGACGTCGGTTGCGAGCCAGCCATCCACCGGAGTGAACCGCTCCGAATTGCCTTGGTTCACAGCAGTTCGTGCTTGCATGAAAAAGAGAGGAAACCACATAAATCACTCTAAAATCATTCAAAATTGTTCCGAGACCGCTTTGAGGTCGCGGCGAATGGTTCTTCGACGCAAATCGATTTTATTAGTTGCAAACTGGCCCCTGTGAACGATTCGTTTTAAAAAAACGCCGGCAAAGGTCATTTTCAGCAAAATTCACTGTAAAATCATCAAAAATTATGCATCGGCCGTCGTGACGCCACTGAGAATGGTTTCTCGACGTGGATAGACTCGATTGGCTGCAGACGGCCCCCTTGTAAGCGATTCATCGAAAGAAAAAGCCCCCCCAAGGTCGAACTTTCAATGTTGAACTTTAGTTTCAAGCACAAACATTTTTCCTATTGACTTGAGTTGAGTCACACTTAAAAGGAGACATGAATCGTCTTTTACACAAGTCTCAACGTTGAACTCTTTTCATGTTGGCTGAAATTGTACTTACAAGAAACCATGAATCGTCTCTGACACGAGTTTCAACGTTGAAGTTTTTTGCTTTGGGCTTAGGGGAGCTTGGATAAAGTACCATTTGGAGAGTGTGAATAAAGTAACTTTTTGACCTAATTTGGAACTTTACTTACATGTTCCTTTAGTGAGCCGAACTTTACTTAACTTGCCCACGGGTGGTCGAGTTTAACTTTAACTTGGCTCACTTGCATGGTTAGTTTTTTTTTTTTTTTTTTTTTTTTTTGATGCATCTGTGGATGTCCTGAGCAACAAATTAAGAGTCCTCGGCCACGTAATGCAAGGTTTATTGTCATTTAAACATGTTACCCACACAACACTAAGCCTGGCAACCATTCGGATTCAAGGATCTTGAGCACTCCCAATACACTATGAAAGTGAATGGGGCATGTCAGAAATACATCTGAATCGTTCTTGAAACCTGATTTATGCTCATGTCCTTCTCTTTGAATAATTCATACATGTCTTGGTTGTGGTCCGGGTGACCGGGCAAAGTTCCAGGCTAAAAATCAGACACCAAGCACCCTGTGTAAACCCAGCCCTAAGCTGCAACCAAATACATGCTTTTTTCATCTTCTTTAGCTTACATCTTTCTTGTCTAGTTCATATTCAGACCGGCGGCACCTTATACTTTAAGCCCAAATTTGGTAAGGCTAAGTGCGGCCGCGCAATGATAATAACACAACCTCGTTTTGGCCCACCTAGCCTAAGGGACGTATAAATATCGTCTGAAACGTCGTGAATATCCTCAGAATTTTCATGGAGCCCCCCGTCCGTGGTCGACCTTCGTCCTAGGGATCGCAGCCGTAACCGTACAATATGGTATACGGTTACAGGTTATATGGTAACCCGTAACCGTACCGTAAAGCCGCTTTGAAGACTTCTTACGGTTACGGGTACGGTATGGCTTAGTCAAAACACCACAACAAGGGCGCCAGTGACGAAGCTGTGGGTTAACATAGGCATGGATAGCAAAGAACTGACAGAATTCACCTTATACAGGCTCACCCTCCCTCATTTAGCACCATTCTCGAGCCCCGTACACTGCAAAATACCGCTTTTACGGTACCAAGACCCGTACCGTATACCATACTGTTTCGCGAGAAAAATCAGCCCGTAAGGTACCGTGCGGTCACGTAGGAATTTGATCGGTTTCCCTTCTCGGAACTAGATTCGGACGCCATCTCAATCTCATCAGTCACTTTAACTGGAATCCTATACCTTGCCAGTAACTTTCCTTTTACTTTACTTTACTTTCCTTTCCTTTCCTGAACTTCGGCGCCCAAGTAACTTGGACAAACTAACTTATGCGATCAATTTGGGCCAAGTTAGGCAAGTCACATCAAGTTACTTCGGCTGTCACCGCCAGCGAACTTGGCGACGAACTTGGTGGGCTGGACGCACTTACCGAATCACGATGCTTCACTAAGTTACTTGTGCAAACTAACTTGGCCTTACAAAACTAACTTTACTTTACTTTTGGCAGGGCACGTTAAATTGTCAAGTAAAGTAAAGTGAAAGTACAAGTTAAGTACAGTTAAGTAAAGTTAAGTTAAGTAAAGCTAAGCTACGTACCGTACGTTCACGGAAAGTTCAAAAATAACATGAGCGTGTTCCTTGCATATTTCACCGAACAAGGGTGCTTATGAAGCGGTAGGGACCTGATATTAGCACAGAAAATGAGACATAATTGCTCCAGACACCTCGTATCCCTTCAGAGAGTACTAGCTTGACATCGGCCGTTATCTCGGCTGGTGGGCAAGCTCGACCAGTTCCTGATGTATCCTGACTCCATCCACTCGCTTGACGCTTGCAGTTGCTCACATGCCTGATAGGCTCTGGATCCTGAAGTACTTATTGTCTGGCTTGACACCATGCTGGGTTATTATCTCACCTGATTTTCACATCCCTGTGTAATCTTTCCTTCCGAGTCGGACTTGGGTGCGTGGACTCGGATTACTGTACTAGTGATTACTCATTGCAATCCTGTCGCGAAAATCATTTGAATCAGTGACTTTCTGATTCAGCAAGTGCGTCAAGTCCACCAAGTTCATCGCCAAGTTGGCTTTTGGTGACAGCCGAAGTAACTTGATGCGAATTGCCTAATTTGGCCTAAATTGATCGCATGAGTTAGTTTGTCCAAGTTACTGATGTAACTTGGCCGCCCAAGTTCAGTTAAGCTACGCCAAGTTAAAAGTTAACTTTTCCTTGGGGGATTTTTTAAAGGATCCCATGTGATCTGAGAACCAAGTCCCCATCTCCCGCGTGTTCGAGTCTCGTTCCAATAAGGGGAAATCATCAATTCTGACGAGGCCAGCAGAATCCCGCCGGTGCGAATTTGTTGATCGCAGATGGAGGCCTTAAACAATAATTCTAAAAACATTTGAGGCACTCCGAGGACATTATGGGTGTTGCAGCCGAGTGATTGCGAAACAGGAATACCACATTACTATTATACATCTGCAGGGGCTATGTGGGGTTGAAGTACAACGGGCCCATGGTTAGAAAATCAACGGACCCTGAGATTGTGAGGAGATTCAGGTATAGGCTTTATTAGGCTGACTGCAAGCTCCGGACGATATTCCTGCATAACAGTATGCAGCAATGCTTTGTGTTCCAGTTTTTCGTCCCTTGTTGATCCCGAGCACCGAAAACGGTCCAAGGGGATGTCACTGGAAAACTCTGGCTCCAAGAGAGTTATTTCAAGTTTAAATCACAGTGTCACCGTGTTGCGGCACTCCAACAAGGGCAATTTACTTTTTTCCGTGTTTGAGAGCCTCCGAGCATTTACATGAGAAATCATTGAACAACAATGAGACTGAGATTAGATGACCCAGGAATCCTATTTACCTATGCTAGATGTCTACTGAAGGCCTAGGAATCGTTAAAATTTTAACCGCACAAGTAAAGTATGATTGACCACCCGCGGGTTACACCTAGCTGTGAATTCAAAGGATTTGGGTTGTGGGCAGACACGAAACACAAGTTCCCTAACAAGTGCGCTGACTTGGGGAAATGCATCTCTTACGGTGTGTGTATTTACATCTCTCAACAAGTCCCAGACGAAACAGAACTTGTGTTTAAAGTAATCGACTGGTGCCTGTATGTAGTGTTGTGCGGCTTGGGCCATGGCTTGAACCAAGAAATTGCAAACCGATTCTCAGTAATCTATAACAGGAAGGACTTGTATGTGAGTGATTCTGTGTTACTTCAAGGTTGAAAATAACCAATTGCGTGGAGATACCTGCCATAATCCGGGGATTTCAGGTGGTTGGTTTGAAACCGGCTGTCCCGATCTGGAAAGACTCTGTTTCAACCACAAGACAGAGTTATGAAGGGTCTAATTAGAGATTTGTATGGACCTGGTCCCATGGCCACAGGGTTATACCTAGCTGTAAATTTAAAGGATTCGGGTTGTTCTGGCAGGGTCGATTGAGATGAAGCGGATGGCCAGAGAAAGGTGCAGATGACACGGAACATCATATACTGGGACCATGGTGACACCGCGGTTGCCTCCCGATTACCCATTACATGGCCTTTCTGCCTGCCAAAACGGAGCCACATATGTTGTCTGGTTACCTCGCTCCCAATGGGAAATTCCACATTCTGTACAAGTTAGAATAAACACATTGAACATAATTTTGTACCGCCATTGGGGGCCTGCCCAATTGGACACCTACAATTACCCCGATTGAACAATATGATATTTGAATTCCAGGCCCCCACCAATTGAATATTGAACATATGGCAATTTAACACTCAGTTGCCCTTCAATTGAGCACACACAATGTTTGATTGGTGTTCCCACCCACACATGTTCAATCGACAATGATTGAACATGTTCATTAAACATACATTCATTGAACACTATATGCCCGTTGATCGAACACTCAAGGATGCTCAATTGGTCTTCTGAACCGAACATGGTCAAACATGATTAATTGCACATAGGTCCCTCACAATCGAACACCATGATAGAAATTGATTGAACATGTTCAACAGCCCCAAATCGAACATTGCAACACCCTCATCGGTCATCGCTCGAATTATGATTGAACATATGGGAGGCTTCAAGTGTCTCCTCTCTCTGTTTTCTCTCCTCTCCCTCTCCCCTTACTCTGGGAGGATCTGTACACATCTTATTCCTACTCGCATGCTGCCGTGCTGATTTCTCTCTGAGAGAGGGCTTGACAAAGCAAGAATTGGGTGCTATTATTCAGGGTCAAAGTTCTCACTGGCCCGAGTACACATTTAATCCCCAATTGCAACAGTATGAGCACGAGCGGTGCCAGTGCAAGCAAGACACAGGCGACGATATGCCTGCTCTCTTACCTTCCACAAGGGAATTTCGCGTGGAACATGAGTGCCTCTATCAATGCGAGAAGTGTCAGCGCAAGCACCAACTACAAGCAGCTTCCATGTTTATGTGCCACGTGCATCCCAAGCACCTCCCTACCCATTATATGCTGGAGCATGAGGCATCCACTTTCAAAAGTTCCGACAGGGGTCATTGGCTGGGGAAACACCCCATCCCTACCCCGAAAACGAAAGGCAAGAAATGCCAAAGCAAGTCTGCACAAGATGAGATAGACAAGCGGTTTCTCGAGCTGGAGGAACTGTTGCGTAAATTGGGTTACAAATATATCAGATGGGAAGGGAAGTAAGTCTCTTTTGTTTTCTCTATCTGTTTCCCCATCTCATCCACTTGTATCTGAGACATCCTCTGCTCATCCACGACCGGGAGGGGCACATCATTACCGTCTTCATCAGCATGCCTGAAGACGCCAAGTGGCCACAAGGTGGCCCGAGTGGTAGAGGCGATAGAGAAAGCACATCAGGAGGGTTTGTGCACAGAGGTGTTTGCTGGCAATGACACCCATCACTGCTGTGGAAATATATGACTCTGGCAGGAGGTGTTTTGTACGGAGGAGGGCAAAAGGTGCTGTTGTAGCTACCGAATTTTGTTGCCACATTTATTGCCAATCAACCTGGCTTTCTTACAATGGTTGAACTGGCGAGGTGCGACCCCAGGCTCGAGTTAGAGCACCAATTGCCACCTCGACCAGTTTGGGCTGTCCTGTGCAGGAGAGGTGCTCTGTGTCTAAAAGTATGCCTTTCCATATACACATGATATGTCTACCAATGATGTTCAAGGGTTCCACCAATCATCCAACAATGGTGACAGAGAACATGCCCACGAGAGTCAAAGGGAGGCATTGTTGGAGCTCCTACCCATATCGCCAAGATATGTATATCATCTGAAAGCCCCACTCGAGTTGTGTAATAATCATTGGACACTCCCCAGACCATTCTAGCCAGATGACATGGTACGAGGAATGTATTGGCCGGATCGTAAGCCATGCCCCTGAGTCTGCGACAGACAATTATATTTGCCCCAGCGTGGGGACATGACTGACTGTCGCTATGTGGATGAAAGCCCTTGTCAACTCGTCCAATCGACATTGGACGCCACCCAGGATATTCTCACCAGATGACAAGCTACGAGGGAACACACCAAAAGCCCTGTCCAATTGCTCCAATAGTCATTTCATACAGCCCAGAATATTCTCACTAGGTGCCCGGCTAGCAGGGATATATTGCACCAAGTAATACAGAATGAGTAGGGCCAAGGCATTGGATGATAATCCCGTCCAACATCCTTCCTAGGTGGTTTTTTACACTGAGAATTGTCCTGATTTTTTCAGGACCTCAATTTGACTCCCCGCACCATGATGCACAATCCCAGTGTACAATCCCTTGGCTTAGCACTGAGGAGTGAGGAAAAAAATATTCATGTTTGATATGATTCCTGGTCATTCTATTATGCTGAGAATTATGGTGGTGTCCCTGGGGGTCCCTTTTGAATCCCTGTGGAGCATTTCCTAATCCTGATCTACACACCTTGGCTTGAGTGGCCAAGGGGACACAAAATATATTATACCCCAACATCTATGCTGGCCAGATTTTTACGCTGAGAATTATCAATTTTTTTTTCAGGACACAACTCAACTTGTTGTGCCACAGTACTTAATTCTGTGGTAAGCCCCAGGTGGTTACAGAGCCTTGTTATGACACATGACACAGACAGGTATGTGGCTGAATCTCAGAGTGGATACAGATCAACACAGACAAGGCTGCCTATAGGGCTAACCTTGAACAGACTTGCATATAATGGATATCTCTTTACAAATGACCTTTCAGAGGTGTACCAACCAAGATCTGATAGTGTATACCTCTCTGAATCCACTGTGTCTGACTTGGTTAGGTGGACCCAGTAAAACATACAAGGAGCCAGCAATGCTCAGTGTGTGATAAGCCAGAATGTGATATAAGTTGAAGGATATGAGAGGATCTGAGCCCAGTGTTCTTTTGCCCAAGGTACTCATTCATAAAATACATTGAGTTAAATGATATTCTTCACTGAAAGGTATCAGAATATGACAGGATCCCTTCAGTCGTGGCAAAGATCTCCCCGGTTCAGTGTGTGAGTTGGAGGTGGTGGGAAGCAAAGTGTACATTGTGGATGGTGATGATGATGATGGTGAATTCGCTTTTGTTACTGTATGGAGCTGGTAAGGGCTAAGACAGTAGTACATACTGGGGTTTTGGTAGGTAAATGTACAGTGGTTTATGGTTTAACTTGAGTGTGTGATGGGAGACTGCCGATCAGGCCCTGTATGCATGCAGCGGGATGTAAGGCATGTCAATGGCTTCACATGTGCCCAACTCCTGCCACTGAAAAATTGCTATCGAGGTGACAAGTGGTTGTGTTCGCCTGTAATACCAAGTGTTCATTATTCTTATGAGCATATTTGAGGAAAAACAACCTAACTTGGGCTAAAATTGCTGTCCTATGCCTGGAGGGGACCTTGATAACTCACATACTCTGAGAACTGACTCCAGAGCACTGGGTATGGGTGCAGGCTCAAAAGCCATATCAGCATCCATTTGAGCAATGCAAAAATGCCATCTGATGGCTTGTATGGCTGCAGCACAAACACTCTATTTTGTGTTTTACAAGCCAATGAACCACCATATTGAAAAACACTCCTAGACGACTCTTATAGAGTTCAACAGGCTCTACAATCCCAGGTAATGAAGCATATTTACAAAAGGTAACATATTAACATCACTGACCAAGGCATACTTACTTCATTTCTTATGCGTAGTCCATCACCTACTTGGCATATCCTTGGATTAGTCCATCTCCCACTACGCATATCCCTGCTCCCATTATGCATATTCCATCCCTCCATGATTTAAGCCATGTCTGAACATGCATAGTCCATTGCCCACTATGCATATCCGTGGATCAGTGTCAATTGGTGCTCAATCTATGTCTCCCACTTGGATTGGACCATCTCCCACTTGGTGTATCCTTAGATTGATTGGTCCATCTCCACTATGCATACTCCATGCCTCTATGATTCAAAACCATGTCTGAGCATAAATATTCCATCTCCCTCTATGCAAATCCGTGGATTAGCGTCAATTGGTGCTCAATCAACCAAGGGAGATGTTGGTGTCTGCACAAAATGGCCAATATCTCTGGAGCCACTTGGCCGATTCCCTCGAAAGTAGGACCCTGGGACGTGGGAGAACATCTGATTTGCACTTGGAAGCCCGACTTCAATGATCTAATGAACAATTGTCTATTCATGCAGGCAAAGGGCCACAAAAATAAACAGAGGAATGTATTCAGAGGTACAGCACACAAAAGAAGCAGACATACAATTTCGATCTCTGAGAGCAGAGGGAGGCATACATTTTGATTTTTCAACTGCTCGAAGCTGTGGCGAGTTCCTCCCAGCGAGAATTAGGATCAAACTCGAAATCCATCACGTTAACCATAAGGTAGGGGACAGACAAGTGCGGTTACCCCACGTGATCGATAGCCTTATTGGGAAGATTGTTATATTTTCACTGAAATGAACCTGTTCTCAGACTATATTAACAAATCTGGCTCAACAGTTCTGTGTAATGTATCATAAAACAGCTCCCAAATATTTTGAGAATTTGGTTGAGAAATGGAGGACTAGTTCCAAAATGATCAGCATTGATGATCTTCTCTGTCCACATCAATCGCGTTGCCTGCCCACTTCAATTTGGAACTGTCCCCCATTTCTCGACTAAAATTCCTCAAAATATTGGGAGCTATATTATGATAATTCACACAGAACTGTTGAGCCAGATTTTTTTATAGTCTGAGAACAGGTTCATTTCAGTGAAAATATAACAATCTTCCCAATAAGGCTATCGATCACGTGGGCAACCGCACTTGTCTGTCCCCTACCTTACACATCTGTCTCCCTCTAGTCAGTTCACCGTGCTTAGTATTCTGGTATCCTTAATCTAGCATGACTCACTAATTTCAGTGGCCTTGATTGAACTTCCAGGAATGCAGATAAACAAATCAAGTTGCCGATGACTCATCCAATTCGCACTGCAGACCCACTGGGATGAGCTCATGTCGGCCCTGTTCTAGACTCGGTGGTCCTCGAAATACGTGCCTGCACCCTCCCTTGTGGAAACAACTCATTGCCGTCAAGTATGAATATTCCTGGATAATTAATCCACTAACATTGATTCATTCTCAGGCTATAGTCGACAATGTAATCCCAGTCTCTGAACCCATCATACTGCTTGAGACAAGCTGTCAAAAAATCACCTTCACCAAAGGGTCCATCACTGTCTCAATCCGGTGTACGAACAGTTCAGAACTTTTTATGCAAGTATTATCATGAATCAAGTTCACAGTCCACACCGCATCCTACTACTGCAGTGTTCCAGGATAAAAACCCCCAAACAAATACTCACTGGCTTGTCGCATTCGAAACTTCCATTCTCTGCATGCATCATTCAATCACACCTTTATCCAATTGTACCCTGTCAGCACTGGTATGGTACATTATTAACCAAGAAATAATGACACATCGTTGCCGGCCCCATTGGATCATCAGCTTGCTACCGTGCAGATAAATCGATTGTTTTCCTGGGGTAATCCGAGTCGTCATCCGACTACGCAAACACGTTAATATAAATAAATTTTGGACACCACAAAAGCACTCACCAGAGGTGTGACGAATTGGACCACTGAAACAGATGATTGTCCCTGAGCATGGGTGTGCCGGCTGTTGGTCCAATCAAGACTTCCCAGCTGGATCGTGTTGAATTCATTATCCAACATCTTGTTTCAGACGTGCTGCCGCATATTGAGCCTAGTATAGCACGTTAACAGGAAGCATGAGACGAGAGGATCAACTTGTTCACGTTGCGAGCATACTGTTCACGTATACTGTGGCGGGCATGAGGACCGAATATGCAAACAACGAAAGCAACGTACATTTACTGTTGGGGGCAAGGGAGAGGAAGAACCAAAAGGTCTGGCAGTAACAAAAAGCACAGCTCAAGTGCGCGGGTATTGGGTCCCCTGGAAATTAAACTTCAATGACTGCCAAAAAACACACAGATCTACATTAAATGTCGTACACCTCGCTAACGAACCCGAATCTCGCCTTGAATGCGGCACCATCCGGTAGCCCCATTAAATGCGGTCATGTAGATATCGAACATGCATTCAAATCCCCAATGATACGCATGGTGCGTGTCGATCCGTGTGTGATGCATCCCAGAAACGCGTCCGGGCGAGCGACGACTCGACTTTCCCACGCTATTGATTTCAAACACCAACGGCGTCCATCATTAACCGGGCCGGAGCCGACCCCGCTACTCCCGCCACCACCCTGCTGGTGACCAATGCCCCGGGCGCTACTCACTGATGTCCTGTGCGCTAGTCACTCTGCTTTGGTTGCTAGTTGCTGTTTGCTTTGGTTGCTCCTCACACTTGTCTCGGTTGCTACGCGCTGCATCATAGTCGCTACCTGCCACTACTACCATTCGCCAAGCTGTCCTGCTGCCCTGCCTCCGACTACTTTCCACCATGCCGGTGCCACCGCCCACGTCACCTTCCTACCAATGCCCACGACGTCCCTCCCTCGCCGATGCTGCCCGTCCTCGACTACAGCTCGCCTGCCCACCGTCCTTCCCAGACAACTTTTGCCTACTCGACCTTTGCCTAGTATTGTCATCCCTCCACTCTCTCCACCCCAACGCGCTTCCGCCCACACCTCACACTAGCACCTGTCCGTCGCTGTCTTCCATGCCCTTGACCTTCGCCATTCTCCCCTCCACGATATCTCCCTCCTCAAATCATCGTGTTCCCGCCACTGCACTTTCAATCACGATGGCCTCTGCACATGGCACGCTCTTGCTGTATCTCCTCGCATATATTCACCACTCAGGTGCGTTCTACTGCTCTCTCTGCAATCAACATCCGCTGATTTACATGGCCACCGCTCTTCCCAAGCTCTCGACATCCGTCCCTGCCCATGCCAGCGCTGCGAAGAACAATCTGCGCTGTCCTTCAATCCACACCACCCATTTACTCCTGTGTACGCTGGCATGCATCTCGAGGAGATCGAGGTATTCACACATCGGGATTGATCAGATCGGTGTACACAACACATACAGAGTGCGACACACACGCTCAATCTGCGGCACTTGTACTGTAAGCACGACACATTGTTGTCAAATGCGGCACATTGTTGTCAAGTGCGGCACATCAAGTGCGACACGTCCTATGAGGACGTGCCTAAAGTGCGGCACACGGTCACATGACTCGGAAATGCCGACAACACAGTTCGCACATTGACCAAGTGTTGATATATCCAAATGCCTACTTGGGGTCAAGTGTTTGTCCCACAGAACTCATTAGCATATAATCCCAAGAGCACTACACAACTTTAAATCCCTTAGGTGATTGATCCCATACAATCATTGTTAATTCAAAGTCAGTCGGCCTAAGCTACGGTAAGTGAATGTTATAGAATGCGGATTAGAAGACCGTAAGTATGTACTGCGCGAACTAATTATGAGGAATTGAAGCAAATGTCTTAAGACATGAAGCTACAGATGGAACACAACAAGTGAGCAAATCTATCTCGGCTGCAAATCTAGAGCCGCAAATCTAGACCTCGGAGTCTACGGGCTTCGGTCGCTTCCAAGCTCGGGTGCCATCGACAATATTCGCCTCGTCAACTTCATCCCTCGCCCTACGCTTCTTTGGCTGGATGGCGGGCACAGTGACCAGATCAGAATTGAGGAAGGTGGTGATGAGACTGCCACGGGAGGTAATGTAGGGTGATTGGTGACGGGGAATTATTGAAGAGGGTGTCGAGTTCAGGAATCCCAGTCGAATCGTTTAAGAAATCAATAGTGTGGTCAAAGATGGGGGGTCAAAGGGCATGGTGTGACTGTAAAAGGGGCCATGACTGTAATAGGGGGGTTGTTGTGCCACCGGAAGTAAGTGTACTAAATTCATCGAGAAAAGAAAAATCGCGAGTGCCCGGTTCGCCGATGCCTGGTGTGCTTGAGTTGAACGAGCCGAAGTGGCCGAATCTAACGGGATTTGGGTCCCAGTCCGTCCTGCACCGTTGGATGCGGAGAAATACGAGGAAGTCGTCGGGGTAAAGTATGTGTCAGGCATTGACGACGGGATGGCTGGAAATGGCAGTGACGCTGTGGTGAAATTTGAAATGCTGGGGGTAAAATATGTATCAAGGGTAGAAGGTGGAATGGAAGGTATCATTCTTCGGTACGCAACTCCATTGGTCCCGGATTAAGTGACACCGTGGTGAAATACAAATGATTTGGAATGGCCGCGGGGAAACACATATCGAACGTCGAAGAAGTTGGTCCCGACTGGTTGTCCCTACCTGTAGCGACGCCATGGGAGGAGGAGGAGAATTTACGGCGGTGGGCGTTAAATTCAGAGTTGAAGCATTCGATCCTGGAAGCAAGTGTTATCACTGCACCACTGCCAGATGAGAAGGACTTACGTATAGTTCTTGTCTTGACACGACCACTAGAACTAGCAGATGTGATGACAGTGCGTGGAGTGGCTTTCAACGATTTCCTCGTCTTACTACTGCTTTCTTCACGGATTTGAGCTCTGCGAGAGTGTTTTCAGCTGTGCCGCCGATTGTTTCCGTGTCTCCTTCGCTGCCTCGATTTCTGATTCGATGCGGGTGCGCTTCTTCATACAGCTCGTTCGACTTATGCGCCTTGCACATTACACTGGATTGGCTGCGAGCTACATGCCATGTGGTGGTAGGCTTCGTTTTGCCCATTCAGGAGAACACCGGACTTCAGTGAAGTCTCAATTTCGCGCACAACCTCTTTGTCTACTTTGCGAGCCCTAGATAGATGCAGAAGATCAATAGCTGTACCAATAAAGGATAAAAATGGATGCGCACATCTCAATGGCTTCGACTAGAGACAGCTTGATTCCAGTGCGCGAGTTTGTCCAGTGATGCTGCGCCTCGCCGGTATTGGTGGTCGATGGGGTTTTGTCCCAGTCCTCGGTGCTCATAGGGGACTGGGATTTAACCAGGGAAGGAGAATCCAGGCGCTCATTGCCTTGTGATCCCACCAATCTGGACAGTTGAAGATAATTAATTCGCGCACGAAAAAGAAACAATATTAGAAATGTACCCTAGATTTTTTTTTACCCTCAGGCTGCACACAAACTCGGAAAACTGGATGAATCGAGTACACAGTACTACATACCATTGTCCACCTTCGAGACAGTTGCTCTGACACAGCCCGCAGCTTCAATGCACTTGCGATATGCAGCCTTCAGCTCGAAGGAGGCCTTCGTCAACGCAGGCATGGGGTGATTATGCGCGGTATTGCTGTTGTGGATGATCGGCACCTTGAGGATGGTCGAATCCATCGGAATGTAAATAGTTCTGGTGGCAGGACACGGATGGTTCTGGATGGAACTTTGGGTGTCAGCAATTCCGTTAATAATATGAGCATGTGCTGCTACAGGTCAGAATGACGCTAGAGGAAAAGGTTTGAAATGTACGGCAATATCGAAGCTTGAGTCAAGTATGTGGGTGAACAAGACAGCTGCATGGCGGCGTGTCTTTAGAATCATTTTCGGTCAGTGATTGTCTGGAAAAGAGCTTTAGCAGAAGGTGCTCATCGACGTCGTTGGGGATGGTATGTGTGCGATGATTTTCTTTGAAGTTCTTTCTCCAGCCACTGCATGCAACCCAGAAGTTGTGACCGCGAGACATCTGATGCAGAGTCGTGAGAAAGAGAGGCATTTATCGGTAATACGAAACAGAGCAAAAACCTGTTTCTTAGCCTTTAATATCAGCAGCGCTACATTTGTGGCTGTCCCAGTCTGCTGCCCGCATTTCTGTCTTTGCACAAGATTCATGAACCTAGAAACATATCAGCAACAGTTGGCAGAGCCGGACGAAGGGATTCACATACAATGTGGCCTTCTGTTCCGCTGTGGTCCCCTCTTGGTGGCGTGTTTTGCCACTGAGCTGCGAAAACTGCATCACGCGAAGTCGGATCTAGATCAAGCTGTACGACATCGAGGACCGTGGGATCGACTCGTTCACATGCAAAGCATCCTTTGCAATTGAGACGAGATTGGCAGCAGAGAATGCCAGGTTTCCCCGGCTCAAACGTGACTGTGACCTTCGAGTCAGCAGTGCTGGTACCCCCCCGCCAAGAGTCATTATCCTAGGCATATCAGAGTTCACTGAAAGTCAAATAAAGATGATAAAAAATACATTGCTTTTGATGAGAGCGTCAACTGTGTATAAATTACCAGCATTGTCAGTGATTTCGAATTTGGGATCTTGCAAATTAACCACAAAGGCGGTCGACGTCTCAGGGATCGGCCAGATGGAAGGAATTTCGGAGAGGTACTCGACGCGCTGAACAGTCACATCTTTGGTCACCCGAAACTGATTGATGTGCACAAAAGACGAAATTTGCTTGTCTTGCCAGATTGTATCGGATTTCTGAAGACCAGCCCCAGTCTCCGGCTCCGAGTCGTCGTCTGAATCTTGCTCCTCCCTGAGGGCTATATTTCCGCATATCAGGTATTTGTGCATGATGAAAAACTCGTTACTTGCCTTTCGTTGCAAAATCATTCTCACTCTGAAAATCAGAAGAACGCACAGGCAAAGATTATCCATCAAGATC
>JARGXW010000337.1:0-149238 GCA_029204085.1 Mycena sp. CBHHK59/15
CCCATCTGCGGAAGACCACCATGCTTCGTACTCTGCGCGTAGAGATGTAGGCCGCGCAAGCTGAAATGATCCTGTTGCGCAGACAACGGATCGCGACTCCATCTGCTCCGAAGCGAAGAGCTCACACTCCAGAAATATGATCTTCTGGACGTTGGGGAGAGTGATGAAGTCAAGGAATACGCCTGTGTGATGTAGACTGAATTTCGTTATGTTTGTCAGAACATGCGGAATGTCCGGCGGCATGGAGAATTCGACATCGAAGCTGGTGAGTTGTTTGAAACCGATTAAATGCAGCTCCGTGAGATTTCTGAGCTGCACACAGACGTGCTCGAGGTCTGCGCCGTAGCATGGGGCAAAGCTGAGATAGGTGAGCTGTGACCATGGCGCCAGTACGCGCAGGCCCATCCAGTGCATCTGCGACAGACCCGGAGCGTGTAGGAGGAGCTTTGAAAACCAGTGTGCACCTTGCACATTTGATCTTGTTTACTCAATAGACGATCCGGTACATTCTTGTGAAGCGCTTTTATATGAATACTTCTACGCTGATAACGGTGGATACATGGAAAGACCGTAGTGTATTTTTGAATAAAACCTGGGGGTACCAGACTAGGTATAATACGTGTATGGTAGTATATTGTCCGCGGAGCGGTGTCGGGGATTGCCGGTCAGATGTCAGACCTGCAAACAGAGCGTTTAGTGAATGAGCGCAACTACACCAGAGCAGAACGTACTAAGCCTCCAAAATCCGAAAACCGGGTGATGGGACGGTACATCATGTACTGGTAAAGATCAAATCGGTAGAGGTGTTATTGGTGTCGGGAAAAGGTTCCTGAAGGAGCACCGAGACTCTGCGTAGCAGCATGTCGACACTGTTGAAGCAAGTGTGTGGCTTGGGGGGGCTTTATAACCTGCACGAGGATCAGTGCAATATACAGATATGTATGAGATGGCACAAAAGACATAACAAAAGACGTACATCAAGCCAGTGGTCCGGGTTCTGGGCCGGGTCCATAGATGCTGTGGTCGGTTGCGGAGTTGTAGATGTCAGATGTGGGATAAAATTGACCTGTCATGCATTGAATGAGTGGATTTCCCAGAGCATGAAGGAACACACCAGAATCATATCGGGCACTGGGGGCAGTTGTTGCGTACCAGTAACGATCAGTAAAAACATTAGAACACGTGCACAGGGATCGTCAGGGCTAATGGCGCGCTCTTGTTTGGTAAGGGTACTCTCAGGAAAGAGTGGGCGCTGGACAATTCCCTTGCCACGAAGGAAACATATGAGGGCTGACTTGTAACGTTCCTCGATGGCGGACAGTGTAGTACGATTCTGTGACGTCCAAAGAATTCGGTCGATCACCTCCTGCGGAGATGAAATGCGTGCCGCGGCCAACTTGAGCATCAAGGGCTTCAAGGACCCGCCGAAGCTCTGCAGAGATGTATTAGATAAAACGAGGTAGAAGCGCAGACGGACTTCCCTCGCCAAATGTTATTGTCATATCAGCACTGATAGGACTATTGAATCCCTCAGTGAATGCCTTGATATCCTGCGAGTCGGTGAAAGGAACTTTTGACCCGAAGAATACCTGGCGATAAAGCTGCAACGTGTAGCCTCGGAGCGTATCAGGGTGAAGGGTTGCCAGTGCCTCGGGCTGAGATATGGGTGAGCATTCACACATTGTACTCAGAACCGGCACTTACAACTTTGTCAAAGCAGTCAATTGTAAGCGCGTGGAGAGCGACGCTGTCCTTGTCTCGTGTGAAGTGAGCAGGCTCTGGGGGCCATACTCGGAGCACTTCGACCTCCTCAGGCGACGACTCGATGAGGAACCGAGAATCCCGCAGGACTTCGATTTCCCCTCCTGGATGAAGGATGGCATATGCAAAAAGAGTAGACAAGGGGACAGGTAGAGAGCCAAGGAGAGTCACATGCAACATGCATAAGTAGCCATGGACTTTGAGGAGCAGGAGGCGCGCCGGATCACAGATGATCCCAGCTGGAGTCAAGTCGACTATATGTGTGTTACCGATTTTCTTCCACACCGTGGTTTGGGAAAATATATCCTGTGTCAGCGCCGTGAGGGTGTTCTTGCAAACACCGTCACCAATGGCACCGTTCCTGTGTAACACGAGTCAGGCCAATATGTCACTAGAACGGAGATACCAGGCTTACACGGTCCATCGCGGGTCTGTAGAGAGCAGACCGTAAGGGTCTGGTGGAGAAATTTCAACACGTGAAAGCGATGTTACCGGCTCAAAAGGCTGCCCGCCAAAGAGGATGGTGACATGGGAGGTGATGGCGTGGACCGCAAGCTCCGTAGTTGGAGCCTGTACTACACACGGTGCTGTGCGGAGGCGTGCACTGATGGCGTCCTTCCAAGCGTCGACACTGTGGTATGTGGGACGGACAATCTCAACCTACTAGGTGATTAGAATGGTCTATGGAGGTAGGCATGATGTGACATACTGGGGATCCGGGTACGCTGGTTGTCAAATCAATCGGTGGTGAGTTTAGGCGGCGACGAATGGAGGGCGGAGGCTGGGAAAATTTTAATTGGATAGAGGAACCTAGTGGGCGCAACGTACAGTAAGCTCCGACGTGCGCTGGCGGGTTACAGGCAGGGATGGCTGCACACACGTGAAGGGGTGAGTGGCAGTGCAGTGGCACTGCAGGCTTACCAATGCACGACTCGGACGAGAACCCGAAGGGCCCGCGACTGGCCCAGTGTCAGGCAAAACAGCACCAGTGTCGGTCATGGAGCGTTTGAGGGCCTCCAGATAATCAGGGTCTTGGTCAGCCTGGTGACAAGATAATCAGGGTCGGCATGGTAGAATAGCACGAACTCACATCGTCGGCGTCCGAGTATGCCAACCAGGCCAATGTACGACGAGGGGAGGAGTGTTGGGAGGAGCTTTGATTTGCAGTGGTGAGTGATGCCTCGCCAACGACGATGCACTCGTCGTCCTCAAAGCAATCAACAGGGTAAGCAAGGTCGTAGGTCGGTGAGAGCGGATCAAGGACACGTAGCGGGAAGCAGCGGTGGGGAACCATTTGTGTGGGGGCGCGCCCAGTGAGTGGTCCGTACTTTGGGGCTGAGGAATCGTCAGAGCTCACTCACGACGAGGAAAGGAAAATATGTGCCGAGGAGATAATATGTCTTGCCCGATGTAATCGGGTTGGTCAGGCACGATTTGAACACTTTGAAGCCTGCGACGGTAAACGAATGCCATGGAAGCTGCGCATCTGTGAGGATGCGTCCAACGTTGGTGGAAGCGCGCGGTTTTGCGCCCAGCTGAACCAACGTCCATGGGAGGTTCTGGAACGTTATCGTGTGCCAGAGCTCGGATCCCTGCTCTGCATGGATGGTGGGCTGCAACGGCTGGGGAGGGAAACTGAGGTTGGAGCGGGACATGAACTCGACGAGCTTGGCATTCAACTCTGGATAAAGTGAACGGTCAAGGTCGGGTGGGGTGAACTTGGGCACCTCAAATTCGAATGTCAGGCCGTGGTCTGACGCCTGGACAAAGAACTCGTTTGGACCATAGAGACGGGGGACGCGGGGGTATAGCTCAGGGTACTGGGTGTCCTGGAACGAGTTGCGATACATCTGCTCCAGGACGTATAAGTGACTACTTGAATAGCGCTGGCAAATTGACTTACTGGGAGAGGATATAGGGCAAAGCTGATGACGGGTTTCTATCAAGTACCAGAATTCCGTCGGGACCCGTCGGGGTCCGAAGAGTCCTGTCGAGACAATATCTTATGTGAACGATAAGGGAGGATGTCACAAAAGGGGGACTTCGTGGAAAAAGTGTGAAGTCCTATCGGATGCCGGACGGAGGTCCGACTCGGGGACCGACGGAGGGAGTGGACTTGGCTTCAGCTCGTGCGCTGCGCCCTTCTCTACACCCAGTGTCCAATTTCGGAGGAGAACGGAAGACCGAAAGGATGCAGACCGAGAAGAGGGAAACTTAGTCGATATTCAAACTGACTAGAAGCGAGAGTACATCGAGCTATTTAAATGATATCGTAGTGTAATTAATCATCGGAGGCCGATAGGCTCCGCGATGGGAATGAGTATGTATGAGTCAATGTAAGTCAATGCTGTGTCGGCGGACGTCGGAAGTCCGAGGTCGCCGACGAAGAAAGTCATAGTGATTCATAGGGAGTCTTGAGCATATGGTGAATGAAGTAGCCAATAAGAATGGGGACGTTACGATTCGGCGATCCTCGGAGGCCGAGGGAGTCCGATGTCACGGTACGTGACAGTTTCACAGTGGTGGCCTTGAGCTGCAGAGCTCGCTGGGATCCGGGGTACCCACGCTGTGGGCTGCAAGGAAAGGATGCGCCAGTCGCGGGACCAAACACAGAGTGATGAGCAGCTGTATCCCTACGCCGACGGTCAGTGGAGACAGGGGGGGAGGTGGAAGTCCCCAAGCGGACTGGTGCACAGTAGGAGCACGTGAGGCTACCAGGGAGGTCCTGTGCTTTGCTTTCAGATTGGGCAAGGCAAAGTAAAAGACCATCAATGTACGCGACATACAGGGGTGCCTGGGAGGCTGGTGCCTGAGCGGCTGGTGTACCCAATCAAGGGATGGGGATGTGTGAGATGTATGGACGACCACACTCATGTTGCTGGCATAAAGTCCAACCAGGGTCGATCAAATCAAAGGTAGCCTGACGACGATGGTTAGTCTGTGGCATCCGAAGAGGCAGAAGGACTTGCTGTTCTGAAAGCCGGGCATCCACTTTCGGGGCATCAAATGCGAGGAGGTAGAGCTGGATGGCACAGAATATGTCCCTCGGGGCCGTGTCCACACAGGCACATGGCCCCTGAACTGCCAAGCAACTAAAAATGTATCAGGAGTTGGGCAAGGAAATGTGGTGAACACGTACGGAGTATTGCACACACTCGCCATCTGGACACTGTCAACAGGAAGACATGGGGTCGAAGGAAGATGGAAGTACGGGAAAGAGGGGTGAGTGATACTTGAAACTGTGACATTGATCGATCAAGGAAAAAATAATCGGCCAAGCAAAATGTAATTGCCACAAAGACGGGAAGGAAACGAAACAGGTCTGCTCAGGGGCGAAAACGGAAATGAGAAAATTGAGCCACAGAGACCACGACTCGAAAGTGTTGTCCAGCAGACACAATCCAAGAGTGCAATGAGCGAGACTGAACCGGGCAGAACGAGACCGGATTGGGGGAAAACGAAAACGAAACTCCAAGATCAAAGACGAAGTTTGAAATGGATTACAAATCAACCAACTTGGGTTTCGTAAACCGGCCCAACAATCTTGCTCGTGAATCCAGTGTTGACCTCGTTGAGAGGCTCTTCGTCTGAGTGGTCAGTCACTTCCAGTTTCGCAGAGGACCCAGTGGGTTTGGGAAGGTTATGGCAAACATTTCTGCTGATGATCACTGTGATTCATCGTGATCACAGGTGGAAATGCACCCAAGCCAATGTGAAATCATCATATTTGATCCGACCAAAACCAGATTATTTTTGTCCAAAGAGGACACCCATAAATGGAGAGTATAGAGGCGATGGCGTAGTCGGAAGCGTCCGTCTCGACGGTGAGTTGTCGATCCGGAATCCAGTGAGAGAGTACCGGAGCTTCCGTGAATGCATGCTTGAGGGTGTCGAATGCGAGTTGGCAAGCCAGAGACCAATCCCATCGGACGTTGGAACGGGTGAGGCGAGTAAGGGGAACTGTAATCGCCGAGTAGTTCCATATAAAACGCCGATAGAAATTACAAAACCCAAGGAAGGACTGGATGTCCTTCACCTTCCGGGGCGTCGGCCAGTCGACGATGGCCGAGATCTTTTCCGGAGACATCCGGAAGCCGTCGGGCGATAGGATGTATCCGAGATATTCACAGGTGGTGACGCTGAACTCGCATTTGGAGAGTTTGCAGAAGAGTCCGGCCTTTCAAAGCCGGCGGAGAACCTCCCGGACGTGTTCGGAATGTTGGGACGGATCATCGGAGTAGATCAGTATATCATCCAAGTAAATGATGATGTACACGTCCAACAGGTCCGTGAACAAACTGTTCAGGAAGCGCTGAAAAGCAGCCGGAGCGTTGGTAAGGCCTTCCGGAACGACCCGGAATTCAAAGGACCCATAACGAGAACGAAAAGCCGTTTTAGGCTCGTCACCTGGAGTGACCCGGAGAAGATGGTAGGCATGCCGGAGATCAAGTTTTGTATATATGCGAGCCTTCCCGGGAGCATCGAGGAGATCGGCAATGAGAGGAAGAGGATAACGATCCTTCTTCGTGATCCGATCAAGTCCCTGGTAGTCGACGCACAGTCGGAGGCTACCGTCCTTCTTCTTAACGAAGAGAATAGGCGCTCCATGACTTGAATGGGTCGGGTATATAAATCCCGACTTTAAGTTCTTATCAATGAAGTCCCGGAGGGCAGTGAGCTCGGCGGGCGAAAGGGAGTAGACGTGACCGACCGGAGGCTCCTCGCCGTCCATAAGCTCGATTTTAAGATCGAATTCTCGTTGAGGAGGAAGATTGTTGGCTTCCTGCTCGGAGAAAACATCAGTGAACTCATGATATTCCGGAGGTAAACCAGAGAGGTCCGGAGGGGAGGTGGAAGCAAACCGAGCATGGGCTTCTTCCGAGGGAGTGGCGTGCAGCGTATATTGACAACAATCCTTGTCTCGAATGATGGAGCGGTAAGCCGCAGCAGACACGAGAGACACAAGCGGGCGAGTGGTGAACGGAGGAGGCACGGAGGCCTCGGGAATCTCCATAGAAGGAGCAGGAGTCTCCATGGAAGGAGCAGAAAGTGGCGGAATCGTCGGAGTCAGTGTAGGCGCCATATCCGGGTCGTCTTGAGCCGGAGGCGCCTCGTCCGTAGCCGGAACTACCGAAGCAGATCCCGGAATAGTATCCGGGTTTGTCGACAGAGATTCCCCCGGGGGACCGGGCTGGAAAGCGATAGTGGCTTCATTCCAGTTAATCAACGGATTAATGCGGTTGAGCCAATTATATCCCAAGACCAGGTCGCACGGTGAATCGAGACGGGTGACGAAGAAGTCCATATATTGAACTTCGCCAGAAGGAAACCGGAGGAGTAGCCGGAGCATCCGATCAATGATGGAAGAGGAGCCGTCGAGATACCGGAGTCGAACCGGTTTCACCGTATACGTAGAAAAGCCATTCGATTCGCACATTTTCAAAGATATAAAACAATGAGATGATCCAGAATCAACAAGCGCACGTACACGGGAGTTGAATCCCGCGACTACTCGAGGGAGGAGAGACGGAGAGATGGTTGAACATAATTCCGGCTCGGAGATGTCCGGCCGGAGAGGAGATATATCGAGAAAGACATAAAGGGCGTTAAGTAAGAGAGCGGAAGCGTTGAGGTGAACCTCGGTAAGCACCCGGGAGTCAACGCAACTCGGACCAGGTGCGGAGGGTTCCGAGCTGCTGATCAATTTTTTGACTCTGCAGCGGCAGCCGGAGCAGCCGGTGCCGCCGGAGCCGGAGTTGCATTACCGGAGGTCGAGGCCTGGGCAGCTTTAGCGTTAGCCGGCCGGGCGCTTCTGACAGTTGTCGGCAGTGTGACCCTTGTCTCCGCAGTACATGCAGAGGTTGTTCTTCCGGCGGCGCTCCCTTTCGTCTTGCTTGATCTTCCCGCTGGCATCGAGTTTGTCGGCGTAGGGGCGAGGGGAAGAAGCCGCATCGGTTGACTTGGACTTGCCCTTACCCTTGCCTCCGGCACGTCCGGTGTTATTGCCAGAGTGGCCGGGATTGCTGGAGTCGGGAGTGGAGGCAGGAGCGTTAGAGGATTTCGGGTTGGGACTCTTACCGGAGCCCCTGTTGCCGGATTTCGGGTTGCCAGATTGACCACCGGCAGCGTTGCCGCCGCCGGGACCGGAAGGTTTCTCCCTGGTCGCGCTCTTGGAGCTTCTCCGACTCGCGTTTCCAGTACCAGCCATCGATAATGCGTGCGACCATCTTCACTCCGTCGAGGTTGTTGACATAGTTGTGATGGACCATGTCATCCTTGATTCGATGGGGAAGTCCCTCATAGAACTGATACCGGAGAGCATTATCGCTCCACCGGGTGAGAACCGAGAGGAAGTCGAACTCAATGATGTAAGTGGTGATCCGGTCACCAGATTTCATCCGGCAAGCGCGAATCTTGTCCTCAGCGTCCCCAACTGGATCGTGCGGCCCGAAGTTCAGGGTAAGTTCCTGAACAAAGACGGCAAAGTTGCCGTCCCAGGCCGGAATGATGGTCGGGTCGTACAGGTTGGGGGAAAACCATTGCTGAGCGCTGCCCCGGAGGTACGAGATGATGTACAGAATACGATCATCGTCCTCTGGAAAATCCTGAGGGTGCTCTGCGAAATGCAAATAACACTGGGTGAGGAAGGACGAGAGTTTTGCCGGGTCCGATCCATCGAAGGTGTCCGGATTATGGAGATTGGATCGGCTGGAACGAGGAGGAGGAGCAGGGGGACGAGCAGTGAAAAGGTTGACCGCTTCCCGGAAGGTCTGGAGAGTGTCCACGAATAAGGTGCGGTCAGGATCCGGGTCCGGCTCAGCCGGAGCATCGGCACCACCGGGAGGACCAGGTGGACCTCCGGGTGGACCTCTGGGTGGACCTCTGGGTGGAACAACTGGTGGACCGCCACCGCCACCACCCCACCACCGCCGTCACCGTCTCCCTCGTTTAAAGAAGGAGTCGATTCGCGATCAGCGGGAGGATCATCATGAGATAAATGAAGGCTTCCGGCACGATGACGGCCGGTTTGTCCGGAGTCCTCCGGAGCCTCTCGGATGTCCTCAGGGACCTCAACAAAGCGAGGGCCCTCAATGGGGGATGCGCTGCGTACTGCAGTGCGAAGTGGATGAGGGGAGACAGGGTACCTCTCCGGGTTTTCAGGTGTCCAGGGATTGAGAACCAACCCCGGAGCATTTGCCGGAAAGGATACAGGTGGAGCAGGTGCAGCCCGAGAGAATTGCGGACCATAGCGAAGCGTCGGAGAGACTGGGTGTGCTGGATACATTAACGGTCCGAGAACCTGGACCGGAGTAGATAGCGGAATGATCTGGCTGAACATACGGGATTCTCGACGAGGATCCCTTTCAGACCGACCAGAGTCTACACGGTCGATTTGTTCCGTGTTGGGGAGATTGGGATTAGGGAAGCGAGACATTGCCAGTCAGAGTAGTGAGATTGATAATACTGTTATATACCGAGCCGAGGAACTCAAACCGGAGGGACCGGAGTGACCGGAGGATCGGAGGACCAGAAGATCTCCGGGGCTGTATACGGAGGGATCACAACACCACAGGAAGGTAAGGGTGAGTGACTACCTTGACCGGCAGGTAATCCGAGGAGGGGACAGGAGTCGGAGTACCGGAGGGAGTAGAGAATGCAAGGGCGACTCAGTGCGAGGAGAAAAGCCAAGCAACATTAATTATCAATCTGATGTACAAGACGTATTAAAGTGATATATATACTAAGTAGCTAATTGTATTCCCAAATAGGAAGGAGGGTGGTTCTTGACAATATGACAAGTCAGGTGGGCTGATGGGAAGTCGTAGGACAATAAGAAAGAAGACAAGAAGACAAGAAGACAGATAAACGGGAAACGCTCAGTAATCCTTCATTGCATAAAAACCCGATTCGTCCGGATGACCGGGTGGCTCCGGTCAATGACCGGAGCCTAGGGATGACCGGAGGTTACCGGAATGGCCAGAAGGAAGTCGGTTGACTGAGGGAGGCTGCATGGATATAACATATTCTTATCTCTGGACTTTGACTCTCCTTGGTCGCAAGCCGAGTAGTCACACACTCTTGTTTCGTAGTGCTTGCGAGAACGACCTTCTGATCCTTTGGAATTCCGTGACATCTCCGAACTCTTAGCTTCGGACTTCCACGGCAACTCCGGTTCCCTCGGCTCAGCACTTAACACTAAATAACAATAATGTGTGAACACCAAGGGAAGTCCAAGTCTGAGTATTCTCCGCAAGATAATAAAGTTGTAGGAGAGATGAGAAAGTAAGAATGAAAGACAATAAGGACAATAAGAGAATGTCGGATGGATTTCTGAGATTGAAGTAAAGAGACTATGAGTAAAAGGGAAACACTCAGTAATTCTTCATTGCATAAAAACCCTTGTGATTGAAGAGAAGCCCCTTTGGAGTTTCTGAAGAAAGCCCAATTGGAAACTCCGAATCCTGCACGGATATAACAGGGTTTCTTTATCAGCCTCCCTTTTTTCTGCTGCCAACTTAGCATCCCGCTCTTCCTGCCTGTGCACTGCTTCTTCCTGCATGGTCCTCTCTGCGTCCTTGCGAGCGACCCTATCTGCATTCTCCTACGTGTCCCACGCTGCCTTCTTGGTGTCCCAATCCACCTGCCATGCAGCGGTCAGGTCAGTGACAACCTTGTCAGCGGTCTTGTTGGGGGCCATGGCAATGATAGCGTTGCGAGCTGCCTGGAAAATGGGGCCAGCAAAGTCAGGGCATAGGTCAAGGTTTGGATTCCTTGTAATCCATGCCATTTGTCCTGAATTAGGGGCAGTCAGAGTAGAGGATTAAGGAGGGATTCATGAAGGATTAAGGGAAGGATTAAGGCCATAATTGTCTCTTAATCCTTCCCTTAATCCTTTGTGAATCCCTCCATAATCATGCCCAATTCTGACCGCCCCAAAACCATTTGGATTCATCCTGTGAAAATCCTCATGTGATTAATTCCTCAAGTGCAATAATCCTCTTTAATCCTCAGAATCATCCAGAATTGTTGAATCGCCTCTGGAGGCGGTTCAACGATTCTGAGGGATCAAGGATTTAAAGGGATTCTCCCACACTCAAACAAATCCATAATCTCTCCATAATCACAGTTCATAATCCCTCCTTAATCCTCTACTCTGACTGCCCCTATTGTTCAGGGAATGTAGGTTTGAGTTCAAGTTGGCTCAGGTGTCTTGTTAGAAGAAGAGAGCAGAAAAGCAAGATGCCGAGCTAACAAATGAGTGAATGAGCGACAAAGTGGCGGGACGAGAAAAGCAGTCCCGCTTCTGGCACTCGATCAAAGACTAAAGTCACTCGTTCCTCTTTTCTCACAAGACTAACAACATGTCTATCTAATTTAATAGTTTTGCGCGCTGAAAGTGCGTGGGGAATTTTTGATTTTTTACTCTCCAAACAGCAGGGTTTGTGAAGCTACGTAGCCCCTCTCAAAGCCTTTGAAAGTGCTCAGAATCCCCTCTTTTTGGTTGATTTTTTTTTTTTTTTTTTTCATTTTTTCCTTCTTTGGATACCCAGCAAAGTGGGGGGAAAACCATGGAAAGAGTGGGGAGAGGTGTCAGCCCGATGCCTGATACATGATACCAAGTATTCTACTTTTGAGAGAACTGTCTAATATACACTGCAACTAATCTACAATGTGTCAGATGAGTGCCAGAAACAAACGGTCAGTCAAAACAGACACGGTCCCATCTATGATAGCACCATCGAGTGGTCGATAAGTATCCCGCTTATGCGGTTATATACCGCCTCAGGATAACACCTACTCTCCGGTCAGCAACCTCGACAGTGGTAAGAGCAAAAAGCACGCACCTTGCTTTGAGTCTTTCCAGCAATGCGATAGCATTTTCACGGTTCCCGGACCCTAGCTCAGCCCTTACCATAACCTCCCACGTTGAAGGCTGTAAAGAGTAAGATTAGAATTACATCACATAGGGGCGAAGCGACATACTTCGCGGTAAACTGGCTCCATGGGATCGATAACGGGAGACGTCGTGGGCTCGTGCGGCGCGTGGTTATTGAGCGCAGCAATCCCACTGGGAGGATCGACCAAGCTCTCGAAGATCGCCCGCGCTTGATTCATATCACCAACGTCCGCATACCCTTTGATCAAGAAATTTGCGATATAGGCGGTCATATGCACGCCCTCGCTGTTCATCATCGAGATATACTCGGGCATGAGATCCGTCCGGCGGTGTGCAACTAGCGTATTGATCATGGCCTCGAACACCAGTGCATCGCGAGGCTGGGCACGCGGGAATCCTGGGATAGAGTCGAATACTGAGATGGCCTTGTCGAGGTCCTTTTGCACGCATCCGTAAGCATTGATGAGCGACGCGAAGTGGTTGCCCTGGATTTCGACCGATTGGTCTGTCTGTAGTGCGTCCCAGATTTGCTCCATGGTCGGGATGTCGACGGGTTCGATTCGGCCGTATGCGTCCATGAGAAGCTGTTTGTCAAAATCAGATAAGAAATCGCTCAGGATTGTGTTGACCAACCTTGTAAGTATATGCCGTGGGGGAGATCTTCGCGGCGCGCAGCTGGTTGTAGAAGTAAATAGCACGCTCGCGATTGGGCTTGGTAGTCGTATACAATTGCATCATCGTGTTGAACGGCGGGATCCGCGGTTTGTAATTGGGAGCCGCTGCCATCTCCGCAAACAGCGTCTCCGCTGAATTGATGTCGCCAACGCGCGCGCACGCCCCTATGACCGCACCATACGTGATTGAGCTAGGCTTGGCAGTACCAGCCTTCATCTGCTGGAAGAGCTCCAGCGCGTAATCCGCCTTCCGCGCCTTCGCAAGCTTCGAGATGATGTTGTTGTAAAGATACTGATTCGGCTGGATGCGATGCACCTGCGCCTCCTGGAACAGTGCCATCGCGTTCGACGTGTCGTCCGTGGTGTCCTTGACGTAAAGGATCAGCGCGCCGTACGCGTCCGCCGACGGCGCGCCCCCGAGCTCGAGGATGCGCATGCGGTGCACATGCGCCGAATCAAGGTCCCCCGCGTGCGCGAGCGCGATGATCATGCTGTTCTCGATGGCGAACCACGCAGAGCTCTGCGCGTGCTTGTCGGCCTCCAACGACTGGAGTAGGACTTGTGCGATCGTGTATGCGTCGCGCACCTTGTCCATTTCGTCCTGGCGTCCGAGCGCCTGGATGAGCTTGCCGAGAACGAACGCGGTGGGGGCGTGCTGTCGGGCAAGGCCGTCGCGGAAGAGGTTGTAAGCCTGAACCGCTGGCTGGTCCATCAGTGGACGCATGAGGGTTTCTTCGATGGACCGCGAAAGCATCTTGTTGATGTACAACCTTTGCACCGGGGCCTCTGTCTGTACCTCTGTCCCTTCCTCCGGCATCTGTGGCCCGCTGGACTCGGACGTCGCAGCAGACTCCAGAGCCGCAACGGCTTGGTTGGGGTCGTCCAAAATATTGACGAACGACGGCCCGAGGCGGGTGAAGAGGGTGCGCAGCTCCTCGGTACCATGCTTAACGAAGATGGTCTTGATGATACGCCGAACCAACTTGGCGGGGACCTGTTCCAAAGTGGCCCCCCTGCTCGCCATATCCTCCAACAGCGAAATGAGACCTTGGAAGGAATAGTTTGCCGGGTGGTTCGATGCAACGATCTCCTGACCGACCGCCGCCGACAACAGGAACGACCAATCCTCAGCGTCCATCTCAGAGTTCGCCACTCCTGCCAAGTCTTTCCCGTATGAGTGCAAGAACAACACAGTCTGCTCCTGCTGTAAAGTAACCCCGTTCCCCTGCGCCAACCGTGCCATTCGTCGCGCGATATCCCATGGGATGGCTTTGTCCTGCGCCCGCTCGAACACGCGCGATATGAGAGACGCAGCCGGGTGCTCGACCGCATACCGGAACTTGCTGATGCTTTCTACCATACTGAGGGCCGACTGAAGCATCCCACGCTCGACGTACATCTCCCATAGAGGGCGTACCATGCGCGTGATGTCCATGGAATCGACAAGGATGTGCTGCAGGAGGAAAAGCCCCGTGTCCGCAACCTGCGAGTCCGATAGGTCTGCGAGGCGGCGGACATTGGCGAGGTACACCATCTCACGGTCGGTGCTACGGACATGCAGGCCGTCTTTTGTTGCGCATTCGGTGAGAGTAATGAACATCCGGTTGAGATCGTCGATGCGGCCGGTCATCGCGAGCGCGTCAAGCATCTGTTGCCACGCGACGATGTCGGGACGCAGGACCTGGAGGCAAGACTCGTACGGTTGGCGAGGGCGTTCCGTTTGCGCGAGGAGGCGTTGGAACCACGCGAAGGCTGTTTCGACGTCTCCCGATTGAATGAAACCGGAGATGATAACTGTGTAGGTGGACGAGGCAGGGTGGGGAACGTCAGCGGGTCCGAAAGCAGCAGGGGCAGGGGACGCCATCATCTGCTCCAGCAAGCCGACGCCCTTCTCGGGCGCACCTGTGCGGAAGTACGCCTCGATCATCTGGTTCCACACCTGTAGGTGCTGCCGCCGAGGTCCGTGGGGATCGTCGTACGCTATAGACCAGTCGATCCCACCCGCAGCGGAGCGGCTTACAAATTCCTGGAAGATGGTTTCTGAAGAGTTTGTTAGACAAAAACGCCTAGAAGTATATTGCGACCGTACCAGCGTTGTCGATTCCAGATGGACTGGTGTACGCGCGGATCATATGCTTGTATACAGAAGCAATGGGTTTGATATCCGTGCGCTGCTCCAAGCAGGTCAAGACATGCAGCGCGGCGTCCGGTTGGTCGTGATTGGCACACGATCGTAGGAGTGCGACATACAAGTACAGAGGAATCTTGCTTCTCCCATCACTCAGATTGACCGTCTCGAAGAGCTTCATAGCAGAGTCGAACGTGTTCTCGGCGCGCAGATGAGCGATGCGCTGGGGATCCGAGGAACTCGCTTGGCCCCGTCGCGAGCGGGTCTCGAGCGCCGTGATGGTATTGGCAATCTCGTGGTCGCGGTCGGTGATGGCAGTGATGAGTTCGAAGTACGTTCGCAGATTGGGGAGGAGCGAGTGCTGTAGCATGGAATTATATGTTTGCATGAGCATAATGAGGGGTTCGCCTGCTCGTCGGGTCTCGCGAAGAGCCTCGAGTGCAGCATTATATTCGCGTACGGAGGGGTTTTTGACGTGATCTATCAAGTCGCGGACAGCTTGAGCTACGAGTGCGGGGTCTTTGGAATAGCGGGCCTGGCGCAGCGCGTTGAATGCCGGGGAGTCGGGTTGCGGGGGAGGGGCGGCAGTCTGGGGAGCAGCGGGATCAGTGGAACCGGGGTATAGAGGTGCAGGGGGAGGAGTCTGTGGCCGTGACCGAGGTTTTGGAAAAGCTTCTGGAGAAGTCGGGGTGGAAGCTGAGGTGGAAGTGGAATTACGACGGACGAGGACCGGTGGAGGTAGGCCAGAGTCGTGACGCATGAGCGGTGCAGGCGACTGGGCAAACGCGTGTCTGGAGCGGGCATGAAGTTGTACGGTTTTTAGCACCCCCATCGTTTCACTCGGTGGGGTTGTTGGCGCACTGAGACTGTGGCTGCGTGGGCGGACACGTCTGGGGCCATGGAGAGAGACACGTCTTGCAGGAAACTCATCCGAGTCGTCTGCCTGGCCTAGCGTACCGTCATGGGCGGTGATAGTGTTGGCCTGAGTAACGGCGCGGCCTGCACCCGTATAGCCATTGTTGAAGCGGCTGCCTGTGTACTTCTGGCCGCCTGGGCCTGGGCCGTTGTTCCCACTGCTGGAAGAGCTAGGGCCATTCCAGGGGCCGAGACTGGATGTGCCCGCGGAAGGGGAAGAGGAGGACTGCAGCTGCAGGACATTGCGGATTGTATGGGACTGATTGTGTACTGCCGCTGCAGCACGAGAAGTAGAGTGCAAGATGTGGGTTGCGACCTTGGGCAGCATGGCTGCGGATGGCCCTTGGATGACCTCCCCGAGTAGAGACCGGAGATATACACGAGTCAACCACCGACGCGTTCACCCGGCACGAAAAATTTGCTCCCGATTTCGGGAGATCTCGGGCCCATGTCCTGTTTGCCCAAACCAAACACAGCCCATTCCAACTCCGTCCCAACTCTTCACCCAACTTCAACCAAGAGCTCGACAATCCACACATCTCTCCCTCCTCCCATGTATTTATCCCTTTCTTCTTTCCTCTCACTGTCTGCTGTTGAACTTTGTTGGTCGCTCAGCCACTCTCAGGCTATGATAGCTATCATGATCTCAACCTCCGAGAATCGCCTGCCTTCGGATTACTTTAGATTTCTCGACTTGAAGTTTGGCCACATGTCCGTCTTATACCCTAGTTTTCTCCCCTCGTGCTATTGCAGCTATGGAGCCGGAACTGAAGGGTATCCGTGTGGTCAATGTGTGGTTCATAAAAATTCCTGAAATCTCGTCGGTTCCCGTGATGCTCTTGGTCCCTGGGCGTCCAATATCCAGCGACATACCCGTGCTCTCCAATTCCTCTCCAAACTTTTGATCACGGTGGGGACCGCAAGCCACAGAACACAACTATACTATGCACGACGTGAAAAACCTTCGTCGGTTTGCTGTCAGCATCCCACCATATGCATGCATAGCATATTTCTTTATACTCGACGACTGAACTTTCATCAACTGACAAGGCAGACAAAAAAATGCTGGTCCAGTTTCTTCGTGCATCTTGCAACTACCTGCTTTCACGTTTACTGGCACGATTGGGGAAAGAGCTCTCGAGAACTTTCCTCGGTTGTTAAGAATACACTTCGGAAAGTCCGAAGTAGATTCTTGTGGGTCCTCGCCGTTAGAGCTAGGAAACTGACAGGCCAAGAACATGGGCCTTTTTTTTTCTTGCTTCAGGCTGTCACAGCTGTTGACGCCTCTGAGATTGAAACAGAACAAATCCTGGCCAGCTACAGCATTCCAAAAATATATCGGGAGTAGATTCCTCTAATATGCAACCCGCACTATTCAAGTTGATTTCGTGGCATGATCAACCGCCATTCCCAAACTTCCCATAACGGGCACTTGTCGTAGTGTCTCAAATGCAACCACTCGAGTCAGTTTGCTGAGGAAACCAACATTACGGCCGCATACATGAATCCACCCCGTACAAGAATTAAACTTCATCTAGGATAGCTACCCGCCACCCAACGTCATGCTATTATGCAGTGAACGTTCCCCACACTCCACCATCATGATGATGCCCCAGCGGGCATCGACAAACAGACTCGGAGAAGTTCAACGCTCTTCATCGACAGTCACACTTCTTACTACAACATGGGCAGAGGACATCGGCGAGTAGAGTCGCTCTTGGGTTTCCAGGTCCTACACATGCTCAAGCGTTGATGAGACAAACGAAAACCAATTATCCAACGTAACAGCCTCCTATAGTATCTACTACGCACACACGAGTATTCAACAAACATATAAGTACCACAGTTCGAAAATCAAAGGAAAGAAAAAGTCTATGGGGGCCCCGCTATCGCACGCGCTCGCCGGTGAGCAGATCCACGATGCGGTCCCGCGCCTCCTCTACGCACGCCTCTTCGAACACCTCGCCCCCTAGCATGCGCCGCAGCGCACGGGCGTCTGCCTCCACTGCCGGGGAGTGTTTGCCTGCGGTCGTGGGCGTGGAGACGCCGAAGACCCGCCGGTAAGCACAACCGCATAGATCAACCGCTCCACGTCCGCCTCCAGGCCTTCTTCCTCTCCATCCTCACCCTCACCCTCCTGACCCCACTTCACTTCCCCGCCCCCCAGCACGCGCCCCACTCGCGCACCGAGCCGCGCCACACGCCCGCCCAGCGCGCGTGCCGCCGCGAGCGCGTGTGCGCTTTCCTCCTTGTCCTTGTCGTCATTACCCGTCTCGACATCGGACCTCACGACCGCGACGAACGACCGCCGTGCAACCGCGCGCAGGCGTTCCGCCGCGACCGCCTCCTCCAACGCTCGCAGCACCGTGCCCTTCCCGCCGTTACTGCTACTCGCGATGCGCCCCACGGCCTCGTCGACGCCCATTCCCCCGTCCTGCGCGGACCACCACCGTCCCGCAAGCGACCGCCCCACGAGTGGCACAGGCCGCACGAGAAGCGCGAGCACGCGCGGATCCGCGCCGGCGGACCACAGGCGCGCGGCGATGCGCAAGCGCTTCGCAAGGGGCGTTAAGTCTGTCATGTTATATACTAGTTAGCTGTGCCATATCAGTGAAGGAGAATTGTAAGAGGGACTGACCATCGTAGATACACTTCTCCGCGGCCACCTCTAACTGTTGCTCCTCGTCCCCCTCCTCACTCTCCACACTGCCCACACTGCCCACGCTCCCCGCACTGCTGCTCGACGTAGACATCTCCGCGTCCACGTCCGTGTCGTCCTCCATCTCGTTCTCCTTCACCTTCTCCACCTCGGGTGCGGATGCAGACGCCGACCGTGGAACCGAGTTGCGCCTCGTGACACGAGCATACACGCCTCTCACAAGCGGAAGCAGCACGCTCGCAAGCACCGCGACGCTCACGAGCAGGTGAAATGCCTGCAAGGCGCCCATGCCCTCCACCGCCGTACGCGCCGGCACACGCGTCAGCACGTGCCCGTCGTGGTGGTGCGCGCCAGTTGTCGAGTTCGCGCCCCCACCCCCCGTCGTCGAGTTTGCAAAAAGCGAGAACAGCGCAAAAGCACCGAGGAGGTACTGTTGTGTATGGGGCGGCGGGTCCTGCACCATGGGCACGGACGTCGAGAGCGCCGTGGACGCGGCGGCGGCGGACACGGGGAGCGGTACGACCTTGCGCGGCCGCCCGCGCTTCTTCTTCTCGCCGTCCTGCGAGGGCGCCGCTGCGGGCTTGGGGGCCTTCGGCCGCTCAACCTTGGGCTTCTTGCGCCTTCTCCCCTCATCGTCGTCGCTCTCCTCCCCGTCCTCCTCTTCCGCGTCCTCCTCCGCGCCGCCCACGCCCTCCCCCACCTCATCCGTCTCCGGCCCGCCGAATCTCGCCGTCCACTCCGCCTCCCACTCGGCAAGCAGCGCGCGCCCGCCGACGAGTCCCGCGAGGAGCGTCTTGAGGCCGGCGAGCTCGCGTGCAAGGCGCGCCTCGCGGCGCTTGAGCACGCGGATGTACTCGACGGCCTTGCCAAGGACGTTCGCCTTGGAGCACTTGCGCGCGACGCGCACGCCGTCGACGAAGCCGCGAGCGTCAACGACGTCGTCGGGAGCCGTGGGGTCGGGGGGTGCGCCGGCCTTGGCGGCGGCGGCGCGGTCGACGACGCGCAGTGCGGGGACGGCGGCGCGAAGCGACTGGATGCGCGCGTTGAGGTTCGTGCGGTAGCGGCGCTCGATGGTGGTGTGGCTCGTCTTGGGGCGCGGCTGGGGTGCGGCGGTGGTGCTCGGCGTATGTGGGAGCGCGGGGGACAGGACGGGCGAGGTAGTGAACGCAGGGGGGCTATATGCCGGCGCGGGGTGCATTGGCTGCTGCTGCTGTATTTGCTGTTGCTGCTGCTGTTGGCTCTGGTTCATCTGCACGGCGAGCATGACGCCAGCAGACTTGCGGACGCGGGTAGCAAGCTCGGTCGCGGGGTCTTCGTCAAAATCGGAGGACGGGGGCGAGTAGGCGACGAGCGGCGAGAAGGAGCCCGAGGTCGAGCCGCTCTCGGACGAGCTGCGGGAGCTCATGTGGGGTGACTCGAAGGTGAACTGGAACGGGTCAGTGTTGGGGTAGGTGTAGTTGAGCGCGGTGGGCTGGATGCCCGCGTTGGGGTCGAATGGCAGGTCCATGAGGCCAAAGTCCATTGCAAAGTCGAGCTTCTGGTCGTCGACGGGCGGCCACATGCTGCTGAGGGTGTTCCAGTCCGGAGGCGACGTCGGGTCGTCGGTGTCTGGGTCATGGGAGTTGTGGTGATCGTGCTGGGAGTGGTTGTGGAGGAGCAGGTTGAGGGGGTCGCTGGGGTCGAGGCCGAGCGGTGCAGACATGACGGGAGACGGACAAGACGCAGACGCCATGATTCCACAATTCGATCCCAATGGGATCCACAAAATTCGCACAAGGAATCAGGCCATTTGTGCACAGCCACATGTGGGCACCGCCACAGCATGACCTAATGTTCAATATCACGTGCGATCTCCTTATCGCGGATAAATTCCCACGGGGTACCTACCCCCCATATAAGGCAGGTCTGAGTCAGCGGCGTCGAGTCGGCCATCAATTGGCCAAACACTTGCAACTAACTACTACCTATGGGCACGTCAAGCGCGTCTGGCTTTAATCCACCAATTCAGCGCGTGCCAGCGCAAATCTGCAGCACTCAAGATGGAAGGCTAATAACTCTGTGCATATTGTAAATGCCCCGCTGTCAAATAATGGAAATTTATCTTGGAAAAACGCGCCGACATCTTGGCAAAACACATCGACATCTTGGCAAAACATGTCCACATCCACCTTCCGTATACACCAATCTCTTCCATCCACTTCCCTTGACATCGAGAATCAGCCTCCACCTTCCGAGGTAGGAAATGCTGGAGAGGGAACCCGTGCAGTTCTCTGCACTCGATGCCGTCAATATGTAAATCACGGATTCGTAACGGGCTCAGCACCCATGATACGGCACATGCAAGGATCAAAGTGTCTACCCGCCGAAGGTGAGAGTTTTATTGTCCCCAATTTATTCCGCCCAGCTGACGGTTTGCACAGATACCACTTCTATTTTGTCACGAAGACGACACAGATGCAGATTTTGTTCCATAGTTCAAAAAGAATACATGGGTTTTCCATTGGTTTTACATCTAGTTTTTTGTTTGAGAGCGAGCTCTAAGAATTATCGAGGAGTTGTAGAGTCGGCTTGGAGTCGGCCGGCAGCATTGCCATATTGATCTGATCATGGCCGAGGCTTGTGCCGCTGTCCATCAGTGGCACTCACGTGGACAGATCAAATTCCGCGATCCAGAGATCGCTCACCTCTTGATATCACTGGTGGTCGGCAATGCACCACCAAATTCAAACTCCGACCTTGGCCTAAACGATGGTCAGAGTAAATTGTGGGTGATGCCAAGAGGCGAGCGATCTCTGGATCGCGGAATTTGATCTGTCCACGTGAGCGCCACTGATGGACAGCGGCACAAGCCTCGGCCGTGATCAGATCAATATGGCAATGCTGCCGGCCGACTCCAAGCCGACTGGCTCTCAAACGAAAAACTAGATGTAAAACCAATGTAAAACCCATGTATTCTTTTTAAACTATGGAATGAAATCTTCATCTGCGTCGTCTTCGTCACCTCCGCCAAGATCGTTGGGATCAAGTGACGCGGTTGCGCAAGAGGTACGCGCGATCCGATGGCGACGTGGAGTACCAGCAGGCGACACTGCCGGTCGCTTCTCTGCTGTGCACCGACCGACCACTATTGGTTCTTGAAGCCGGGAATCTTCGCCTGGGGCCAGCCCAATTTTCGCGGTCAAAACCTCTTGGGTTTCAGTTGTGGCCGTGAGTTCCCAGCCAGGGTGATTACCAGCAAGATGAGCCGCCATATTGTACTTCCAATGGGTGTCCGGGCATAGTGTGCATCGCAATGGAACATTGGTGCAGGGTTTTGCCGCTGTGGACTTCGAGGCCGCTGCGATTTGAAACTCGTACACCTCGTGACACGAGGATGCAGCTTTACCACTCCGGATGGCAATGGAACAGCCTCCATTAGACGTGGACTTACCACAGAACCCGCAAGGATAATTTGGAGACACCTAGAAAGTGTTTAATCGTGTCTAAAAGGCATGCAAAACATATTCACCGGTGTGATTACCCGGTCTTCTTCAATCCCGCATTGAGAAAGGAAGATATGCCGGCCCATGTGGTTCTGACGATCTGATCCCGCGACATCTTTCCCGCAGACAAGGCATTTTCTACGCCCATCTTTTGGGCTTGGAGCGGTCACCGTTGGGAGAGAAAATGAAATATGGGTCCGAGTTTGTTCACGGGAAGTATCCGAGTCCGTATCTGAGTCTATATCGCGTTAAAAAGGAATGAACCAATCTACGGAATCACACACCTTTCGGCTCGATCCAGGTCTCGTATGGGAAACTGCCCCCCTCTTTCACCGGGCCATACACAGGAATCTGTAACCTGATGTCGTCGCTTGAAGCACGCGCCAACAAAATTGCCTTGATTGTCTCGAGTTTGGAATTAGAAAAGATCCAGGTCGTTTCCACGCTTTCCGGAATGTTGGGTATATTGTCGGCGACATCTTCAAGCAAGCCTTCTGTCGGCATGAGGTCCGTGGATGACAGCGGCAACACCAGACGTCCGTTTACACAAATGCTGAGATGTCGTTGGAGTGCAATGGAGTTCGAAGTTGTTCGCTTGGCCTTGGCGGACTCAAATCCAACGAACTTTGTCGTCCAAGCCCAGCAAAGCTGGCCAGCGGGATCGGTAAACGGCACCAGAGACAAGATTTGACCCGTGACCTCGTATTTTGTATCAGGTAATGCAAGCTCAGCCGTTGGAGCCGTATCAAGGAATGTTGGAGGGGATGTGGTGTGGGTCTTGATAACGGTGCAATGGAGAATGGCCACGGCAACTTGAGATGTATTTACGGCGACGAGGGTGGCGAACAAGCCTTCCAATTTAAGCAGATGCTGGTCGGCAGCTTTGTCGTGAATTTCGGGTGCGGAGCGTCGGTCCCAATTATCCCCACCAATTGAAAAGCAGCGGACGCGCAAAAGCCAGTCGTTACTCTTCCCTCGGTCGATATCAAAGGTCTGGTCCATAAGGGTGCGGAGAATACTCTTCTTATGGACCTTTTTCCCGTTGCCGGTGTCAGCGAGGTTGATCCAAACCGAGTGGGGTTCAGATCCGGCTCGATCCGCTTGAGCATTTTCCGTGGCCAAAGTTGCGGCCCCGTCAAACCCAAGAATGTCCGTCACGGATGGGGTGGACGACTCTTTGGTCGCGTTAGTTACAACCGTCGGAACGTCTTCGGGATCATCCAAGGAGGACCTGTCTGCGACGTCCTTCGAGACACCGGGATATTTTCCTCCGTGTGGGCGCTGTAAATCGAAGCCCTTCTGGCGGAATAACTTGTTGAAATCCACTTCGTATCCGAATCGTTCCAGGAAAGCCACCGCCAACCGCACCCCTTCGAGCCAGCATACACGGATGTCGCAAGAGCCAGCTGTGAGGTCGGCGACAAAATTCCTCGGAGACATGTGGTCGCCGTCGCGACTGCGTCCCAACGCAAGACGCCTAGCGAGCTTCTCGAGATGCGGCATCCTCGCATATATCTGGTCTATACGGAGCGCTGATCCGAACCGTCGGCGCAGTTCATCGACAGCCATGTTAGGTGAGTGCCCGCCAATCATTCTCGACCTCCCAAAGAGGATCTCGAGGACGTCGTCGCCAAGAAGGCATAGGAACACCTTAAGACTCGGATTTAGGACTTTTGAATGTGCGATCTTGAAGATGGCGCTTTTGACCATGCACTGAAGATGTCCATAGAGCTGATTCGGCATGAAGTCGGATCCGTGTTTAAGGAATAGTGCGCATGCTAGGTGAGCAAATTTTACGAGCTGAATGACTTGCTCAGAGAGCGAGAGGGCGGATTTATGAAGGGGTCCAGTAGCGCATCAAACATTTCACCGAGGATGCAGAGGGCGCGGTAGGTGTTGGCTTCTGCCGGCGTAAAATCGGAAGAATCAAGGGCGCGCAAATCCGCCATGAGGGTGAGGAGTTTAATGGTGGAGGGAACGTGCTGTGGATCTTTGGGATTTAGTAGTGCATGTATGCTTTCTCCGGACCAGTCGTGCCCTGCTAGGCGTTCCAGCCAGTGTGCGAGCATGTTTTTGTTGATCACAACCCAGTTGGCAAGAATCCCCTGCTTCGAAGAAAGAGCTCGTCGGATACCTGAAGAGTAAATTAAGAACAGAAATGGAGGTTCGAAATTGCGGAGCATACATTTCCAGTTGTGCTTTGGATCAAACTCTTCAGTCAAGAAATCGGCGCTGGTGAACAAGTTCAGCCCAGGCAGCCCTGACACGTACTCGTGCAACGGATCTCCAGCCTTGACCTCTCGCTCCATACAGATAAGGTGCAAAGCAGCTGTTCGGTTTGGGTCTCCGTCGGATGCGATAGCGGCCAACGGGCCATGGATTACCTCGCCGTACGGGGAGAGCTTCCAGCCAGCGACCAACATCTGTAAGTTCATGGCGGCAGTTTGCCACGAACTGTGCTTGCACGTCGGCATCAGAAAGACCGGCTTTGCCCCGTAGTCTTTTGGCGCATGCCGTGAGATCGCAGCGACGCTAAACTCCTTTCCAACATGAACACGACCATCGCGAACAGCCTTGGCAACAGCGTGAACTGCGCCGAGGTCAGAACCCATTTTGAAAGTTTCCAACTCGGCGGGGGCATGTTCACATAGTCCAGCTATTTCGTCCGTTGCCTCCAAATAGCAAAGACGGCCATCGCCGGCGATCTCGTCCTGCGAAAGTGTGTGCAAGACCTTGCCGTACTCCCCGACATTGATGTCCTTGAAAAGCATTTCGATATTTTGCAGGATGTCTCGCATCTTCACGTTACCGACAGTGATACGGAGGGACACTTTGCAGCGCACATCGGCAATGGTGAAGCGAGTCGGGAGCGCAAGGGGAGATTTGTGGAGGGCGTGCAGAAGTGAATCTCCTCCGTATTCATAAACGAGGGTGGCGAGGTCCTTGTCGAGGCTAGTATAATTCTTCGGATGATATAAATCCTGGATTGCGAGCGACACCATTTCTGTAGTTTTCGGCGCACTCCAACCTTCTTTTTTCGCCGTCGAAAGGAGCCGCGGAAGGCCGGGTACATCATTGGTCGAGATAATATTGATCAAAGTGCGAAATGACTCGATGTGTTTGTGCGCGCGAAGCAAGTACTTTCGACAGTTATTTGTCTGAGGAATGACATGGACGGTAAGATACATTTCTCGATCGCACATTCGGCATACCTTTAAGCGTTCTTTTCGAAGCTGCTTGAAGACATCATTCAACTTTTGTGAAATCTGGTCATGACTGAGGCGGCTAGAAGATTTCTTCCCAGGAAACTCTTGTGCCCATGCACGGACGACATTTACTGAAGGCCCCAGACCCAGACACGAAGAGCAGCCTGCTGCGTGACCTACGCGTGACCCGGTGCAGCGTTTGGATCGCACGCGAATCACAGATGCTATCATGTCTACGGACACCAGGTTATAACCGGAGTCGATTCCGGAGCCAGGGCTGTGGATTGAGAATGGATAGGAGTCGAGAATCCAGTTGGCAGTCCAAGAAAAATTAACCCCCGTACACACTTGAGCATGGTGTTCGGAGGAGGTTCGTTCAGGCGGGTGTAGAGAGACCTGCCCCAAAAGAGGAGTGGTCTCTGTGCAAACCGTCGGCTCGGCGGAATAAAATGAATTGGGCACAATAAAAACTCTTACCTTCCGCGGGCAGACACTTTGATCCTTGCATGTGCCGTATCATGGATCCTGAGCCCGTTACGAATCCGTGATTTACATATTGATGGCATCGAGTGCAGAGAACTGCACGGGTTCCCTCTCCAGCATTTCCCACCTCGGAAGGTGGAAGCTGATTCTCGATGTCAAGGGAAGTTGATGGAAGAGATTGGTGTATACGGAAGGTGGATGTGGACGTGTTTTGCCAAGATGTCGACGCATTTTGCCAAGATGTCGAGTCGGACGCGTTTTTCCAAGATATATTTCCATTATTTGACAGCGGGGCATTTACAATATGAACAGAGTTATTAGCCTTCCATCTTGGATGCTGCAGATTTGCGCTGGCACGCGCTGAATTGGTGGATGAAAGCCAGACGCGCTTGACGCGTCCGTCGTGGTGGTTAGTTGCAAGTGTTTGGCCAATTGATGGCCGAATCGACGCCGCTGACTCAGACCTTCCTTATTTGGGGGGTAGGTACCCCGTGGGAAGATATCCGCGATAAGGAGATCGCACGCCTCTTGGGTGATGCACCCACATTTGAGTAAACTTTGTATGGTGAAAAATGAAGGGTGTGGGCATACAATCAGCTTCTATTTGGCGCTTTTTCTGCAAGTTGAATGGATGTATGAGAAACACCTACTCTGGTTGTGTTATATCCATGCTTCTCTGGTCCATGACCTTCCGGTTCATGTCCAGTACCGGAACCCGGAACCGGACGGAATATCTTTGGACCCAGTACGGATCATCAGGTTTTTACGCAATGAAGAATTACTGAGCGTTTTCCGTTTATCTGTCTTTATAATCCATGTTCTTATTGTCAATTTCTCCGAAATCACTTCTCCATCCTCTTTGGGACTCGTATTATTGTTATGTCTGACAGGTCACCTGACTTAACCCTCTTTAGGATTACAATTAGGACTTAGCTATATAAGCCCCTTGTTAAGTGCTGAGCCGAGGGGATCGGAATTGCCGAGAAAGTCCGAAGGAAATATGTCGGAGTTAGTCACAGAGTTCCGAAGGGTCAGAAGGTCGTTCTCGCAAGCACTACAAACAAGAGTGTGCGACTACCCGGCTTGCGACCAAGGAGAGACAAGTCCAGAGATAATAACAGGAGGACGAGTGAGGATGCAGGAGGGCCGGAGGAGGCACGGAATATCCGATAGGTCGGAGTCCGACTCAGGTTGCATTGGGAAGGGAGAACACAATAACATATACAATTATCAAACTGAAGAACAGAGGCTAAACTACTTAGCTTAAATACTAGTAAGCTAATTGTTTAGTGAAGTACAATAAGGTGTGAAAGATTAGTAAGTATTAGTCCGTGGACAATAAGTCGTCAAGACAATCCTGTGAAGGATTTGTAAGTATAAGTCCGTGGACAATAAGTTGTCAAGACATCTTGTGAACGATGAGTAAGTATTTCTCCGTGGACAATAAGTGGATGTCCAGATAAACTCCGAGAGTGAAGTAAGGGATTATGAGTAAAGGAATCCGCTTGGTAATTCCTCATCGCGTAATGTCCCTTGCGATGGATAGAAGTCCCCCTCGGAAATTCCGAAGGAAGTCCGATCGGAGTTCCGAGGTACTCCGAGATGCACGGATATAACAGTATCCCCCTCTCAAGGCCGATTGCCCTCAAGAGGCTTGGAACTTTTCCGGGACGTCACGAGATGTCACGTGCTCGACCCAGAATATGTATATAGGAAACTCCGAGCGGTGAAAATTTTCAATTTTCACCCCTTCGGAACGCCATATCCGATGTCCGAAGCTAGCGGCAGCAACTCCGTCATCCGTAACTCTTCGGCATATCCGAGATTCTCCGTGCTGACTAATCCCTAGGATGCAAGAAATGCACCAAGCATGGTCTCCCGTGCAATAGGCCACAAGGGCCTCGAGGAGTCTCCTGCGTCCAATGCGCGACGCAAAAGGTCCGATGCGACCTTGGAGAGCGGATTCGGGCGGCCGCGGAAGTCCTGAGGGTGTCCGAGCCAACGGACACCAAGGTCGACAAGCTCGATGAAGACGTTGAGCAGCTATACAAGCTGTTCAAAAATTTCACCACGACGGCGAATGAAGACGTCGAAAGGGCTCGGGAATTCCGAAAGGCGGTCGTGGACGAGAACACAGAGTTGAGAAGGCGGGTGAGGAGGTTGGAGAAGCAGAATGAGCTTCTCATTGGGTGGATATCCGCGTTCGACCCGAGCATGGAGCTTGAGGTCTCGGAGTCGGAGTCGGAAGAGTCGGAGAAGCCGAAGAAAAAATCGGACAAGTTGAAAGGCAAGCGGAGGAGGGTTGAGTAAGGAGGAGAAAAAGTCGAAAAGTTCATAGATGTAATATAGAATTGTTTGTAATTTTTTGAATGCTTTTTTGTGACAAGCTGAAATTTCAGAATTGCCGAAGGAAGTCCGAATTAATAATCAGGACCTGGCTTTCCGGGATAGCGTTTATGAAAGCTTTCGACAAGTTCATCGGCATGAACGTCGTCAGCTCCCATCCAAGAGAACTGTTCATCGGTTTCTTCATAACCAAGCCATTCGACCAAGTATCGGAGTTTCACTCGGTATCTCCGATCGAGCTTTACGTCAACAATTTCTTTGATCTCGAAGTACTCATCTCCGTTCACCACTTCAACTGCACCTGGAGGTTCCTCGATGCGGCTGGGGAAAGGGTTCGGAGTGTGCGGTTCAAGTTGAGAAACGTGAAAGACCGGATGAATGCCTCGGAGTTGCTTCGGAAGCCGAAGTGTATAAGAATTGGAACTAGGATGGGTGATAATTTCGTAGGGACCTAGAGTCTGTTCGGAAAACTTCGGAGTTGGTCGGGTTGTCCGAATGTGCTTTGCGGAAACAAAGACTTGATCACCGATTTTGAATTCTGGTGAAGGGTTTCGACGAGTATCAGCAGTGGCCTTGTATCTCTTCTGAGCATCCGTAATTTGCTCTCGGAGAAACTCGTGAAGTCCGTGAAGGTCGACAGCGAAATCCTTATCGTAAGTGTTGGCCACATCATGTTCCGGATGAATAGTTAAGGAAGGATGATATCCCTTGTTCGCAAAAAATGGTGTAACTCCGGTAGAAGCATTCGGAGCATTGTTGTAAGCGAACTCGGCCAGAGGAAGTAGACGATCCCAGTCGTCTTGTTGATAGGAAGTGTACATGCGAATATATTGCTCCAAAGTCTGGTTGGCACGTTCGGTTTGTCCGTCGGCCTCCGGGTGATACCCCGAAGTGAAATGCAATTCCATACTCAAGAGTTGACCCAAAGACCGAAAGAACGCAGAAACGAATTCGGATCCCCGATCCGAAGTGACGTGCGAAGGGACTCCATGCTTAGAAAAGACATGAATAAGGAAAAGCCGAGCGAGGTCCGAAGAGGTTATTTTTGTGTCGCAAGGAATAAAAATTCCTTGTTTTGAAGCACGATCTATGATGACTAGAATGCTGTTGTAACCGTTGGAATTCGGAAGTTCCTCGATGAAGTCCATGGAGATAGAATGCCAAGGGCGAAGTGGAACAGTTAAGGGCTGGAGTAACCCATAAGGTTTGTGTCGAGGCCGCTTGTTGCGCTTGCACAAGACACAAGATTGGCAATACGTTCGGACAAAGGTTCGGACCTCTGGCCAAGTATATTTGCGTCGAACGAGCTGAAGAGTGCGGTTCTGACCGAAATGACCAGCTAGGATGTGATCATGACAGTGTTGAAGAACCCGATGTGGAAGGGTGCTCTGCCCCCTTCGTGGACATAGCCCTTCTCACGGGTTACATGTCCCATGCCAATTTGGTGACCTTATCATTTATTATTTTATTTCTCTCATTCTTTGCATCTTACTTGAGAATTTCCCTCATACACACTCATTTCTTCCCATTTTGATCCCAGATTTCTTATACAGCTGCTCGAGTGTGTTCCTGCACATTCCACTGTCAAGCTGACTCATACTGGACCTCACAATCATTTCCTCATCCACACGGGAAATATTCGTTATTGAGCTTTTGGACTTCCTTACATATTATTATGCTTACCTATCAGATACACCACAGATGTCTTGTTCTTCTCACTACGTACCGCCAATGCGACGAATGAGACCTGAGTCATCGGCCATCTCGGACTATGCCGGGGATCGAGCCGACAGTGGCTTGGGCCCCCACTTGTCAATGTCTTGCGGGGGACATGCTCTCCCTATTCCGTCTTTGCATAGCTCCCGGTTGGTTTGACTGGCAGAGGTGTCGTTCTAGCCAAGGCTTTCCCCACGGACTCTTAGATTATTTTGACATTTGACACATTATTTTTATTTGTTTATTTGTAGGGGGATCACTCCGGGCCTCTTACCACCACTATATACCACATTCTGCGCTCCTCCTCGAGATTCAGAGTCTTCACTTCCACATCTGAGCTGAGTTCTTTATTTAATTTGTCTTACAGATCATTCTACACCTAGTTCTATTCTTATACCCTGGGAGACGACGATTCGGCTGCACGCCTCGACCCATCAGCCAGCACGACCTGGACACCACTCGGTCCCCAAGAGGACCAACCTTTTCTTCCACACCGAACTCGGAGTTCCTCGGAATTTCCGATAAGGAGAGGAACATAGATGCGCTCGTCATGGCGAAGTAGGCCAGTGTTGTCAATAGTCCAACGAGGGGAGTTGCCAGAAGTTGCCGCGGTAATTCCGAGTAAGGCCGAAGGATCATCTCGGAGGTGGCTTCGGATATCCGAATGAAGCTTGTCTACATCCATGACAACCGTAGCTTGAAGACAAATATCCTCGAGATAAGTGGCCCGAAGCGACGCCGAAAGCTGATCTTGAGTGAAAACAGGACGAAAATTATGAGGGTTGACTTGGCCATAGCCCTTATCCCCCTCTTTAGGGTAGACGTCCCATCGTCTAGTTAAGGCGTCGGGTTTTCTGCCGAGCCTGCCCGGGCGGAAACGAATAACCATATTGAAACGGCAAAGGTACTCGGACCACCGAACTTGTCGACGAGTAAGCACTTTAGTAGTGGCAAAGTACTCCAAGTTCTTATGATCAGTAATGACGTCCACCGGAGTTGCCGAGCCTTCAAGGTAATGCCGCCAATGTTTAAAGGCGTCAAAAATCGCAAGTAGCTCTTTATCGTGGATGTCGTAGTTGACTTCGGAAGGTCCGAGTGTGCGGCTTCGGAATGCCACAGGATGAATGTCGCCGTCGTCGCCAATAATTGAAAGAATAGCGGCGATAGCATAGTCAGAGGCGTCCGCTTCCACTGTAATTTGACGATCGGGAACCCAATGGTGAAGTATCGGAGCTTCCGAGAAAGCAGTCTTCAGACTGTCAAAGGCTGATTGACAATTTTCGGACCAGTTCCATTTCACGCTAGATCGGGTAAGCCGAGTGAGTGGGATAGTAATATCCGAATAGTTCCAGATAAAACACCGATAGAAATTGCAAAAGCCTAGGAAGGATTGAACATCCTTCACTTTTCGTGGAGTAGGCCATTGAGCAACTGCAGCGATTTTCTCGGGGCCATTCGGAAGCCGTCGGGGGAGAGAATATATCCAAGGTATTCACAAGTGGTGACGCTGAATTCGCATTTCGGGAGTTTGCAAAAAAGTCCGGATGCTCAGAGTCTCCAAGTACTTCTCGGACATGCTCGGTATGTTTCGACTCGTCTTCGGAGTATACGAGGATGTCATCCAAGTAGACTACGACGCAGACGTCAAGGAGGTCCGAGAAGATGGTATTGAGAAAGCGTTGAAATGCCGCAGGGGCATTAGTGAGGCCTTCAGGAACCACTCTCCAGTCATAAGACCCATAGCGAGTACGAAAAGCAGTTTTGGGCTCGTCGCCTTCTTTAATTCGGAGAAGGTGATAAGCATGTCGGAGATCGAGTTTTGTATAGATGCGAGCCTTGCTCGGAGCATCTGGCAAGTCCGAAATTAATGGAAGCGGATATCGGTCTTTCTTAGTGATTCGGTTAAGACCTCGGTAGTCGACGCAGAGCCGAAGAGAGCCATCTTTTTTCTTCGCGAAAAGTATCGGAGCTCCGTGAGTCGATTTCGAGGGATAGATGAAGTTGGCCTTTAAATTCTTATCGATGAATTCTCGGAGTGCCGATAGTTCAGCTTGCGATAGAGAATATATGTGACCAATAGGTGGTATTTCACCCTCCTCGGTGTCAATTCGGACGTCGTATTCGCGATGCAGAGGTAAATTGTAGGCTTCGGACTCCGAGAAAACATCAGCGAAGTCTTGATACTCGGTCGGAATATCCGAAAGATCTCCGTCCAAGGAAGTTGAATGACCAGATATGTCGCTTCTAGGACATGTGCGAAGTGTATATTGAGTGGTGCCTTTCTGCCCGATAATAGCAGAGTAGGCAGCAGCCGAAACCAGGGATATGTGGGGAGGAGAACCAAATGGCTTCGGAGAAGCCGAAGGAGGCGGAGTACCGGATGGCTTCGGAGAAGCCGAAGGGGAAGGAATATCCATAGAAGGATCAGAACTGAGAGACGACGTCGGAGATTCCGAGATGGGCTTCGGAGTCGGAGTTTCCGAAGGTCCTTCCGAAGAGGAATTAACCGGAACAGAATTAGACTGTATAGTCTGAGGAGTCGACATTGATACCCCGGTGGTGTCGGAGGAACGGAAAGATATTAGGCCTGCCGACCAGTCAATCAACGGATTGAAGCGGTGGAGCCAGTTGAATCCAAGAACCAGGTCACTAGGGGCATCCAGATGGGTGACGTAGAATTCCAATATTTGGACATCTCCAGTAGGGAATAGAATTGGAAGGCGGATTTGCCGATTTATTATGGAGGAGGTGCCGTCGAGGTATCGGAGCCTTATCGGAGGTATCGAGTAAGGAACAAAACCATTCATTTCACAAATATTAGGAGATATGAAACAATGTGAAGATCCGGAATCGACAAGAGTCCGAAGGCGGATAATGAACCTCGCAGCGAGGGATGAAGGAATCGTAAATTTTGTAGATGCATAAACTTCGGAGTTTCCGAAGGAATCTCCGAGCGAGTCCGAAGGTGCAGCATAAAGGTCGAGGTATAAGGCATTAGATGAAAGAGAGGACGCGTTGAGGAAGACCTCAGGAAGCACACTAGAGTCAACACAGCTCTGATCGTGCGCGGAGGTTTCAGAGCTGCTGACTATTTTTTTGACTCCGTGGTAGCAGTGTCGGAGTTCTTCGGAGTTTCCGCTTTAGAGGCCCTGCCTGCGGCGTTGGGTCTCTTTTTGTTACACTCCGCAGCGGAATGACCGCTGCCGCCTTCTCCGCCGCCGCCGCTGCTTGAGCACCATGATGGTTGTTGTTCGTGATGCTGAATATGAGCGTTGGCGCCGCAGCCGCGCTATTCGTGGCGTCTCCCAGCGGCAAAGGCGCCGCCTCCCCGCTGATCGCGACTTCGGCGGCGGGCACCACCTTCTTCGGGCGCCCTCTGACCCTCTTCACCACCGCCGGCGCTGCCTCCCCACCCTCGCCAGTGCCCTCGCCAGTCTCCACTCCTCCGACTCTCCCACTCTTGCCCCTCTTCGCGCCATTCCCCACCTCTGCCGCCTTTTTCGCTGCCCTTGCTGCTGTCTCCTTCTTTTCCGCGGTGACTGCTGCCACCTTCTTGCACGCAGGCTGCTCGGGGGCTCTGGCCATCGGGCGCGACCCTGGAAAGATGGGCGCTGCGGCCTCAGTGGTCGATGCGCTGCTCGCGGCGATCGGCGCCGTGGTGTGCGCGATGGTCGGCGCGATGGGCGGGGGTCCACCCACGCTCGCGGCGTTGGCCACGGGATTGTGAGGGACGACGGTGGAGTTGGTCGCACTCATTGTTATGCCAATCAGGTTGGCCATCACTTGAGCCGTTCTGCTGGCAGAACTCGGCGTGCCATGCGACACGGTGTTCACAGCGCCAGTGCACAAGGTGGTGGGGGTGCTCGCGACTCCATCCCGGCGGCGAAAGGCGAGGAATAAATCGCTCGGCCTGTACACCCCAGCAGGTGTGGCCCCAGAGCCCCGAGTCGATGACAAAGAAGGGGGGAAATTGTATCCCCCGACTTTGACGGTTGTTAGCGGTACAATGGCCGAAGCATCATTAGCGCCCGCACCAGTCAAGGTGGTTCGAGGCCTAGGATACATCCTGGCAGGCGGAGATGGGCTGGGAGATGGGCTGGAGAACACGGTAAGGCCCTCCAGCCTGGGGTCGATCGCCATTGTCGCACCGCTGTCGGGCCCTCCTCCCCGCTCCAGCCTGGCGATGGCAGCAGCCGCTCGAGGACTCAGGGGAGGTGGCATCCCCAGTGGCCAGAGCGATGCGGCATCCAGGTGTGTTGTCTCTGGAGACAGCGGCGACGGCCCAAACAAATCTTCATCGCCTGCATCAACACCCAGGAACGGGGGATACGAGGATTCTTCATCCCAGACGGACGAGTCCCGCGCAGGAACATCAGAGCGTATGCTGAATCCCAGAGTTAATCATTTCGCTCACATCCGTCAAATGTGCGCACCTATCTTCCCCGCCTGCAAAGTTTTCAGGGCCAATATCCATAGGTAGAGCCGGGGGAGCAGCAGGAGGCGCTGACGTTGTGTCGTCGGAGGGCAACGCACTACGTGCCAACTCCTCCGGGTCGGCAGCAGACTTCTTCTTTTTCTTCATTCTCTTGGGTTTCTTCGGCTTGTCGCGGGCATTATTGGCAGTTTTGGGCGGTTCCACACGTGTGAGCCAGGCGTCGTCGGGGACAGGCCTCGTTGGGATTGCTCGGGATAGGTGTTCTTCGACGGCTGCCAGTTTTCTTTTCAATTACTTGGCCACGGTGGATTCAATGCAAAACGACTTACTGTAGCAGTTCCTGAGGAAGGCCTCAATGGCCTCTAGGACGTTCTTGTTGAAATCCATGCACAAGTCTTCGAAGTCGTTCCCGGCAGCCGTTTGGCCAAAGCAGACGCTGAAGATCCCGTGAGCTAAGCTAACAAGTGCATACACCCCAATTGGGAAGCTCACATCTTCATACTCAACTCGCCGCCCATTCGTGGATTCAGCCCTCCCATAATCGACATTCCCACCCAACCAGACGCGTTGTAAGTCGCCTTGTGAACGTCAGCGTACATGCCGTCCAGCGCGTCAATGCCGCTATTGTGATTGTTAGCCAAACTCAAGATCAACAAATCAAATTAAGGCTTACTCCTGTAGCTCCCAAGGCAAAGTCGCCTTTGGAGCGGTTCCCAGCGTCTCTTCGCGCAGCTCCTCCTCGCGCAACTCCTGCTTCTCCCTCTCCACCTCCTTTTCCACCGCCTCCCGCTCTGTCGTGTCTGCCTCGGCCCACAGTGCTTGCACCATGTGCGTCCGCAACCGCATGTGCTCTGACTTCGTTGCTTTGAGACGTTCAGCAGCGCTATCCTCGGACTCGTTCGTCCAGTCGTCAACGTCATCGGCCATCTTCTCTTCGTTCAAGTTGTCATACCCTTCGGCGGTCAATGTGTCGCGAATCTTGTCTCGGTTGCGTTTCTGGAAGACCTCGATGGCCTGGTGTGCGCGACGACGATGCTTCGGCGCGTTGAGCTTGAACATGTTCCTGACCGCGGCACCCGTCGTGCTGGGAGCCGTGCCGTTGATGGCACCGATCTTCTTCCTCTGGTATTGGAACCAGTTTTCGAGTTTCTGTCGAGGTAAGTCAATTGATGCATCCATCGCGAAGATAACGTGTTGCTTACTGATTTTCTCACCTGGATGGCCGCTCCGACGATGGCCAACTCGTCCTGCGTCAATTTCCGTGCCGAAGGGTCGTTAGGCAGAGGTAGGTTGAGCAGCCCGTGTTCTGGCCATTTTGCGACGTAGGCCTCTAGCATGGGCGGCCAGAAGAGGTGCAGCTTGCCCTCTGCTTGCCTGCGCATGAAGTCGGCCATCAAGCCGTGGAGCCAGGCCGTCTGCGCGTTGTCTGCCCAGGATGGCAGGGCCATTGCACGTGAAGCGAGCAGGAGAGAGGAGGACGGGCGGACTGGGTGATACGCTGGCGCAGTAAAAGCTGGGGCGTCAACAAACACGCAACACGCACCAGTTTCATATGTAAGTCAGGTACGAAATTCGCTTTTATTTTTTAGAATAATATTGACATCTCACCACTCTTTCATCTGTGGCCAGGGACACCTTGCCTGTTATTCGGACCCTATCGCAGATATATTCAACCCCCTTGCAACCTCAATAATCAAATATTTCCTTCACACACCCACTCGGGATTTACATGGTACGAGTATCCCAAACCAGCAGAGACGGTCCACCTGATCCTTCCATCATGCATTCCATGTGCTCCCCTACGCGCGCGCGATCCCCCGGAAACTATCCAAATCCGGTTTGGCTTCGCGGCCCTCGCCCTTATCATTCACCATCGGAGGTGTCAATTCATCCCTCTTGATTCCTCCCCCCTTGATTCTTCCTCCCCCCCAATGGCAGACACCATGGCCCCCACTGCGACCAATGCCCCCACCCCAGACGAGGAGATGGCAGCGCTGCTCGCGCAAGTGGCAGCATTGTCAAAGCTCGCCCTGGATGTGACCAGACACTGCATCAACATAAACGGTACGCCTGCTGCGCCCTCTCTGGATCTCGCTGATCTTTTCCCAGACCAAATTCCCCGCGTTATTCGTGCCCAGGTCGACAAAGCGGTTGCTGAGATCCACCGTGCGTCCCTCTTCACATTATTTCCCTATATACTGACCTTCTACCTCAGCGGCCAGCCCCGAATTTGTCCTTGGCATCACTCCAACGCCCGACGAGTTGGAGGCGAAGTTCCCCCCCGGCCACGGCGACAACCAGACCTGGTATGTTGTCTGTGTCGGTCGCCGCCCCGGCTTGCACGCCACCAGGTACGATCCCCAGTGTTTTGTGTTATCCTTTACTTACTTCCTCTCTCATCATCAGCGAGGAGGCCGATGCCCAGGTTTTGGGCGTCCCACACCAGTTCCGCCGCAAGAAGGACAGTCATGTAGAGGCCCTCGCATTCTACCGCCACAAGCACAGCCTCGGCGAGGTCATGCAGATCTCCGAGGTCGTCCCCGTGCCGACTGCCCCCGCGCGCTCCTAGTATGTATGTTTCCCTTTCTTTTTTTTTTCCTGGATCACCAATCTTAACACATTCCATACCAGCACCCAATGATTATTAGTGCGAATAGGGTAGTTCTACATGGTGGTTGTCACTTATTTAGTATTACTGCCCTCAATAAATTGCGTCGCTGATATTGTGCTGTCCCTGATGAATCAAACCAGCGCGACATGTAGACGCGATGTGGAGATAGGCACCAACGCAGCCGCAGCTGAGCGTGAGCGTGGGTGGCTGATTAAAGTTCGGTCTCTGTTACGCCGAATGGAGAATGGAATTATGGAGATACTATTTACTGCACATCGCTCGCCTCCGTAATGTTGCCTCCACAAACTCTCGCCGTGCAGCCCTATCCCAGTCGTCGTCGTAGGTCGTCTGCTTCCTCCAGTTCCAGATTCGAACTCATCAGTCTGTGCTCAAAAGGGATGTCGCGGTAGGCGGGCCAGCGAGGGAAACTGGCTCCACGTGGGATGCGAACGAAACATCAAGGTCGTCATCAGCGTCGCTTACCAAGGGAGCGTTGAGCTGGACTACCCTCAATTGGACCTGCTGAACCCATGTGAGCGGCCCGAGCAGGCCCACTTCCCGTTGTAGATGTTTTTGCGTTTGGGTCGCCGGCGATACGCCAGGAGGCAATAAATCTTCAGTATATTTTTCTTCACCCTTCTTTTTTAGAGTTGGATCGTGGCGGACCGCGACGACAGATGATTGATGCGAGGGCTCGAAGGAGCTAGGTGCCGCCGTGAATAAAACGAAGAATTGATGTGCGCAATGTCCCTTACCTGATCGAGCTCAATTGCATCGCCAAGGCCAGAATGGAGTCGCCATCGTCCACATCCATACCCGCTGTTGGTGGGGGCGCACTAGACATTAAAAATACCCCTCAATATGTTCTGTAAGACAATTGACGAGCTACGTACCTGAAACGGCTTGTTTCTAGAGGCAAGGCCAACTGCGAGTCCATGGCCCGCGCATCAGCCATCTCTGCGAGTACCATTGTTACAAAATGTTCTGCAGATGTCAATGAGGTGGCACGAGATGGAGCTTTGGAGTGTCCATCGTGGGATCTGGTGGAGGAGTGGATGGAACAGGGTCGAGAGAGGCGGCGTGCGTCGTCAGGTCCCGCACTGCGCTCGGGAGATCCAGGTGGAGACAGAGTGAGGAGGGGCACCGGAGATCCCTGGAGCTGTACGGCGGGTTTGGCCTTCTTGGGAGGGTCCCACTGACGTCATCTGGCCTTGACCGCGGCACTGCTTCCCAGTCAGCAACCCTCGACGCCTTTGTGCTCAGCGCAACTTCTTACCGTCGTTCGGCCATCAGGAGTCTTTTTTTTTCACGAACCTCCGGTCGTCTTCATTCCGGGTGAGTGTGCGTTAGAATTCACTGCTCGTGCCAGACTCACTGGCGGTATCTCGCCGCAGTCTGACATTTCCTTGCAACCTTCTTATCAGCAGTCAATCTGTTTGCTAATCAGTCGCGTTTTACACAAAAGGTTAGATGTACCGTTCCCCGGATGGATTGTCGGCTTCAGCAATGTTCGGTTGGTGTTTGTGTTTGCCCATGGGAGTCGAGAGCAAGTTTTGATCTGGGCAAAATTTGGTCACATGACCCCGACTTCTCTTCGACCAACTTTCACTCCCCGTGTCCTCCCTCTCCTTTAGTTTCTTGAATATACTCTCTGATTATGTTTGGCTTGGTCTAATATCCTTTATGGCGTCCTCATTCACACTTCAAAATCCAAAGTCACCCCGCTGAAACCCATTATCCTAGTTATCTCCTACTCTCGTCAAACATCATTCTGGTCTCCCCAGGCCTCTATCAGGCTCGTTGCTGCTTAAACTCGGGATATCAAATTGTGTGAACCAAATGATCCATGGAAAAATAACCGCTCAACTTCGGAACTCGTTCATATCTGGCACTCAGCTGAGGTCCATTTCTGAACCACACCACTGTGTCTTTCAGTGAGCTCTCGAACACATTTGTATCCGATGTCGAAAAACACTCAAATGCTACATTTTACGATTTGGCTGGTCATTCTGAGCTAACAGGAGGCTTGGTATGCTCTATTTATCCATGTCCTTCACCTGTGCACCGCAGATTTCGCTGTTAGCGGTTCTGGCGCGGATTTTCACTTTTCGATCTGCAGGTCTTCTATCTGGCTCGTTGTGGCTGAAACTCGGGATATTGACTCGCATGAACCAAGGAATTAACAGAAAAATAACCGCTCCACAGTGGAAGAAGTTCATTTTGGGCCCCAAGCTCAGGCCTCTTTCTGTACCACACGAGTGCGTCTTTCGGTGAGCCCTTGAACACATTTGTCTCTGAGCTCAAGAAATGCTCAACTGTTGCATTTTACGATTTGGCTAGCCATTCTGAGCTAATTGGACCCTTGATATTATACATTTCCCTGTATCTTCCGCATGTCCGCTACTTATTTCGCTGGTTAAAGGTTCTGGCGTGAAAGTTGACTTTTTCAAATGCCTCCGATTTCATTGGAAGTCGACCCTATTCGATTTGGCAGAGAAATACAAGGATTTCTGTCGATTTAGAATGGGGGTTAGTGACCTACGTGCACCACACCATGCGAGCCTTTGGGTTAGCGCCTCTCGAAATGGCAGTGACGTGATGCTTGTCATGCGTGTTACCAACCGCCTTCTTGCTCCTTGTTCATCGCGCTCTTGACCGAAATAATGGACGTAGGACACCCTGGCTGTAAGGTGCGTTCCCTCCCTAGCGTATCGTTGAAAAGTGTCGCGTCCCTGCCGAGGCAGGCGACGTATTTGCCCCCTCCCTTCCCTCGATTTCAAATGTTGATGTGTTGTTGCTGAATACAGACACCACCCAGCACCAACTTGAAATATTTTCAATGCAAGAGATCCCACTCTCCCCGTCGACAGCCGACACACTGACAGGAGGTGCGTTGCTGGGTCACCATCCCTTGCGAAGTATTTCTGATCCATCTGTTATATCCGTGCATCTCGGAGTACCTCGGAGCTCCGATCGGACTTCCTTCGGAATCTCCGAGGGGGACTTCTATCCATCGCAAGGGACATTACGCGATGAGGAATTACCAAGCGGATTCCTTTTACTCATAATCCCTTACTTCACTCTCGGAGTTTATCCGGACATCCACTTATTGTCCACGGAGAAATACTTACTCATCGTTCACAAGATGTCTTAACGACTTATTGTCCACGGAGTTATACTTACGAATCCTTCACAGGACTGTCTTGACGACTTATTGTCCACGGACTAATACTTACTAATCTTTCACACCTTATTGTACTTCACTAAACAATTAGCTTACTAGTATTTAAGCTAAGTAGTTTAGCCTCTGTTCTTCAGTTTGATAATTGTATATGTTATTGTGTTCTCCCTTCCCAATGCAACCTGAGTCGGACTCCAACCTATCAGATATTCTGTGCCTCCTCCGGCCCTCCTGCATCCTTACTCGTCCTCCCGTTATTGTCTCTGGACTTGTCTCTCCTTGGTCGCAAGCCGGGTAGTCGCACACTCTTGTTTGTAGTGCTTGCGAGAACTGACCTTCTGATCCTTCGGAACTCCGTGACGAACTCCGACATATTTCCTTCGGACTTTCTCGGCAATTCCGATCCCCTCGGCTCAGCACTTAACAGTATTATCAAACTCAACTATCTGGGCTTGCATGGCTGATCAGTTTAACCCCTACAATCCAGCATCCATCGTGCCGGGCATGCCTGGCGCATCCCAATCTCTTGCTGGCAATAATCTTCTCCAACGGCGTGTTGATCGTGATCGCCGGAAATCCCGACTTCTTTCCAATATTCCTATTACTCCCATTGCCGCTCGATCGTCAGAAATCCCTCTGACTTTCCAGCCCATTCCTTACCCCACCATGAATCCACGTCCAGCTTCTTACCCAGTTGGAGGAGTACCATCGGAGGCTCCGTGTCGTGCTCCTAATCCATTCACAACTCCGCTTCCTCCTTCGGAAGATCCGATAGCTGAAGAAACCGATGAACCGGAACCACCTATCGAAGAAGAGGAAGTTATTGATGAGGAGACAAGATTTGGCCGACAAATTCTGGCCAATATCGGAGATCTCACGGAGGTACTTCGGAGTTTGAAAGGTCCACAGTCTGGATCTAAGAGCTCTCGCTCTAACCTTCGGAACCCCGATACTTTCGATGGTTCTGATCCTCAGAAACTCCGACCATTCCTCGCTCAGTGCTATCTGCACTTTGCTGAACGTGACCAGGACTTCACCACGGACGACGACAAAATCATTTATCTTATGTCGTATCACATGTTCCATTTTTGCACTGGCGAGGGTTGTACGACTTGGCTCAATTGGAATCAGGTGGATCAGATAGTTGTGCCCACAGAAGCAGACGAGCATGGCACTTGGGATTTAGATGATCGGTATCTTTAGTTTCCATTCTCATTTGTTGGTTTCTCAATTTTTTTTCTACATCAACTCAGCGTGATTTCGTCCGAATCGAATCACCTAGTCCAAATCTAATCATCCCAATCTGGAGCACCCAAAATAACCGAGATCCAGACGACCAAACAAGAACTGCCAGCTTCTGTCCCCGACCACATCACCACCGCTTCAAATGTCGCAACCAGATTTGCTGGTGAGTATCCCAGGTTTGCTCAATGCCTGCTCCTGAACACTATGCACAGGAGAATGGTCCACCACCATCCTTATTTGCTCGCGCTGCCCCAGCGCAGGCGAGTATCAATGCGAGGATTGTCGCGTGGAGTTTTGTGGCCCCTGCATCACGAGCAGCCACGCAGAGCATCAGATTCATCGGATACAGGTGAGCCTGCGCCATATGACTGGCAAAAGGGATATTCACCTCCATTAGCATTGGACCGGTGCCTTTTTCAGGGCAGTCAGCCCAAGGAACTGGGCCTGCGTTTGCAGCTCGGGCACCGCAAGCATGGGCAATGCCCCAACCCGTTGAGATAGCCCTCGACTATTGCGGGTGCCAGCACGCGTCGTCGTGGTGCGATCAGCTGACTGCGGCGCGCCTGCTCCCGTCGGAGGAAGCGCAGCCCCGAATTGCGGCCGATTTTCGTGTCATTTTCTGCCTGCTGATGTCGCACCAGCCCTAGTAATCTAGATCTTGTACCCTAAAGAAGGTTGCACATCAAAGATGCCAGTCGACATGAATTCCTGCACTTATGTTGGATCAACAGCATCTCACCGCACCTCTTGTCATGGACTGTCACCAAAAGGCCCGACTTGCAGCGGTTGCAGCGAAGGCTCGACGCCAACGACGTCGTTGTAGTGTGTCTACAATTCTGTTTTTCTCTCCGATGGTGCTGACTGCCGCAAATTTCACAGAGGGAATGCGTTGTGTGACACCTGTGCACGCTGCATCCCCGATTCCGATTCAGACACGGCGCCGTTCGCAACCGCTTCCCGCGGAGACGGCAGAGTCACTCGTACAGTACGAGGACTCAGCCTCGGAGGTGGGATGGGAGACAATGGTGGACGACTTGATGCAGTGGGCGAAAGCGCAGCACGTGCAGGAATCCCAGTAAGTCAATTCACGTCTGTTGGATCATGCCAACTGACTGATTTTTTTGAAAACAAATTAGGGACGCCGCGCCTGAAGATCAAACAGCTCGCCCATCCAATGCACCCACGCTGCAATTTGACGTGGGACACACGAACACGGAAGCCATGGAGCGGGCAGCTATGGCCAAGATGGACAGGTTGGAGGTTGCCTGGGTGGCTGCAGGAGGCATGTCCACGGAGGCGGTGGAGAGGAACTGGGACAATGTGGTGTCCATCGCCACAGACTTGATGCGCGAGCCGGACCGACGGGACATGCTCCAGTAGTGGCGCATGGCGGAGCAGCAGTATATGGCCCCATGGCAGGGGCATGTGATGCGCATTCGTGAGATGGGCCCAGGGGAGATGCGCGACCGCCTTGACGATCATTTTGTTGATTGGGCGTTGCAGACTCACCAGTATATTGACTAGCTAGTTTGAATATTATTCGTTGCACAACAAAACTAAGTTCACTCTGAACTCAATGGAAGGGAAATGTAATGGCATTGTGAAATGTATTGTGTGGTATGTAAAGGTAAAAAATCACAATTTGGCTTTGACCGCGCGGGATTTAACATCGCAACAGCAGATTTTGGAGAGGTTTACATCGCAGTAACAGATATGGGACGGGTACATGACCTCGACAGGCTCGAGATCGGGCATCTCATCATCTTCGTCGAGGGCGACAGCGGCAGCGGCGTTGGAATTATTCTTGAGTCTGAAGTTGCCGTACAAACTGGGTGCCGATTAGGATAGAAATGGGACAGGAAAAAGAAGACTTACCCTATGATGAGAGAAAAGAGCAGGAGTCTGTCCCCATCCTCATAGCGCTCGCCTTTTTGGAGGTCTGGGTAGAAATTAGTTGAATTCGCAGCGATGGGAGATCGACGTACCGAAAGGCATCGAGGGCATTGGAGAGAAGGATGGTCGGGGATAGTTTGACAGGTAGAATCAATAGATGGCCATCTTCTGACCGTCGTTGACAGATTGTGTTGATTGAAGAGATGAGGAGAACATGCAGCATCGGTCACTGCGAGCGAGAGTGTCAAGATCCAAATAAAGGGAGCTTGAAAAAGGTTGAGGCAGAATCAGTCTGAAAAGGAAACGAAATGAAGCTGAAAGAGGAACAGCACTTGGAATAGTGGAGGTTGGCGAGGCGATGCGCGAACTCGGAACTGGGTAGCTCGCGTAGTTGACGGGACACACGTGCAAACAAGTTGCTGCTTGCTGTCACTCTCCCCACATGGGCTCGCCATCTATGGCGAGCCCCCGCGTTCTTTCCGCCTGCATCCCAAATCCGCGCGTTCAAGACTCCATCCCGCTCTCCCTACTTCTCGTCTTGACTTCAGACCATGGGCAAGCGCAAGAAGGGCACCACCATCAACCTCAGTAGTCGAGATGAGACAGCGCCCGCCGCGGAGAGTTCTACCTGCGCAGCGCCCGTGAATACAGAGGTGTCGACGACGAATCGTGTACTCCGGGAGAAGACCAGCGTTAACCAGCAGGATGGACACGTCCGGCAGCAAAGATCCGTGGTGAACGTCGCTGCTGGCGACGAGCGGCCGGCGCCGAAGGTCCATCCGGATGTGCCGCGCATACGGAGCCCGTGTATGACTACTACAGCGGTGCTGAAGACGACGGCGGTGACCGCTTGGATGATGATGAGGGGCACGACCTTCGTGATTCTGTAAGTGCTACAGCTACGAGTTTGGAAACATAATGAATTTATGGCGCGTAGGATGATCCTCTCCGCCAGTGGGCCCAAGACCATCTCGACAGCTTCCTGGCTGAGATGTTGCGTCTCGAGGGGCACGGCGATCATGCTAGCTATTCGACGTGTCCTCGCTGTGGGCAAGGGAAACCAGACCATCGCTGCAGCGATTGCCTCGGCGGCGGAGAATTGATGTGCCGCGACTGTGTCGTAGCGGCCCACCTTCAGCTCCCATTCCACAGAATTCAGGTGAGTCGCGAATTCTCGTCGCCGCGTCGTAAACTAACGGAACATCAGCATTGGACAGGGACAATGTTTGAGCGCCGAACGCTGAAAGAGCTTGGGGTCCGTATACAACTCGGCCACTGGCACAGTGTGAACCGTCGCTGTCCCCTTCCCATTCCGGCGCCTGGCGACGATTTCGTGATCGTCGACATCCATGCTGTGCACCAGGTGGGGTTGGACTACTGTGGGTGCGGACAGGGCGGGCTCCCCACTGTGCAGCTGCTTCGGGCGCAGCTGTGGGCGGCGACGACCACGAATCCAAGGACTGCGGCAACGTTCGCAGTTCTTCGCAAGTTCCATCTCTTCTCGTTCGAGTCGAAGTGCACCGCGCTTGAATTTTACCAGAGTCTGGCAAGGGAGACGGACAACTTACAGCACAAGCAGGACAAGGTATGTGTCCTGAAGCACAGAGATTGAGCCGCGGGCTAACGGGCAGTTAGGATCGCTACCACGAATTTTTGCGGATGACGAGGCAATGGCGGCACGTACAGATGCTGAAGCGGGCCGGCAGGGGCCACGACCCCGAGGGGATTGCGAACACAAAACTGGGGGGGTGCGCGCTCTTGTGCCCCGCGTGTCCTCAGCCCGGGATGAATCTGCCGCCGGATTGGGCAGAGGCGCCAGAGGAAAAACAGTTCGTCGTCTTATCTATCTAGGAGCTTTGATGCTGACAACTCATCAGATTTCTGTACGCATTGTTCCTGGCCATAGACGCAAACTTCCGACTAAAGCGCAAGGACGTGTCGTCGGAGGAGAAGGACCCGGGTTTGGGGAAGGGGTGGGGTTCTTCTGTGAGGTGAAGAAGTACATGGCTCATGTGAAGAGGAATTGGAATCAGAAGCAGGAGGTGCGCGTGTTTTTTTTCTAAAATTCGATGTATCGCCGTCTCACAATGCCTGCAGCGGAGCCATTGTGTCGCCCACGACGCCGTTGACAAGCCGGACTGGGAAGCCCGCGGAACGGCGTCATCGGGGGTGGGTGCAGTGGACTGCGCGCGCCACAATATGAAACGCCCCAATGCGGTTGGGGATCTGCAGCTCGGAGAGCGGTAAGTTGTCCAGAAAATCGCAAGCGACTTTGGACTGACGTGCGAATAGGTACCTGAATATGGACTACATGTTTTTCGCGAGCATCTCGGGCTCGCCGCTCATGCGCTTCTTCGTCTCGTATGACATTGCGTGCCAATGGCACATCAATATTTGGAAGAGGATGGTCGAATACAAGGACGCCACCCTAACCATCGCCGGGGCGGGGAAGTTTGTGACTTTCCTCGTCCCAAAATTCCACCTGCCCGCTCACATCGAGGCATGCAACCTCAAGTTCTCGTTCCACCTCACACGCGACGTTGGGCAGACGGATGGCGAGGCCCCAGAGCGGGGATGGGCCAATGCGAACCCTCTGGTGAGGAGCACGAAGGAGATGGGCCCGGGGTTCAGGCGGGACACACTGGACGACCACTTCAATGATTGGAACCACAAGAAGCTTATTGCATTAGGTGAGCGAGGGAAGCGCGCACAGGAGCTAAATCACTGACGAATTCTACAGGTTACATGATGCGCAAGAAGGTCGAGAATGCAGTGCCGGAGATGGTGAAGACGAGGGAGGCGCTAGCAGACCTGGATGAGTCGTTAGGGCCGGAGCCAGTGAAGGAATGGACGGACATGGCGAAACGGTGGGAGGCCGATGTCACCGCCCCGAACCCCTTCGAGACCTTGCGCAAGGACGCACACGTCGCGAAAGTCCGGGCTGAGATGGCAGAGGAAGCGGCAGTGCAGGAGGCAGCAGGAAAAGAAGACACGGGGTCAGTGAAGGGGGACATGCACATAACTGAGCTGCTCGGGATGGGGCTGCAGCTGGAAGATCAGCAGTACGTGCTCACTTCAAAGTCGAGACGAGAATCCACTGACAATTGTATTAGAAGAATCCTCGCGTCCGATATGGCAGCCACCGGGTTACACCCGACGGACGGGCAGCGCCGCGCGATGATCGAACGCACGAGCAAGTTGCGCCGCAAGATCTTCGCATGGATCGAGGTCCAAACCAAGTTTTTCCCTGGGCTGAAGAATGTGCGGGAGCTCGAGGACGATGCACGTGCACGAATCGCGGAGACCCAGCCGATTCCCGGCGTCAAGGTGTCCGACATCCACCTGTGGCTGCCGTCGGCCATTGCGGGTGCACCGAGTGAAATCGCGAAGGACGTACCGATCCAGGTCGCGGTCCTCCAGCACGAGTATCGGCTGCGGGTCGGGCAGGCGGCGGAGGCGCTGCACGAGGTGCGCCGGCTGCTGCTCGTGCGCACCCACCTTTACCACCTGAAGGATACGCACGCAAGGGGCGTCCGAGCCAATATGCGCTCGTCAGACAAGATCTCGGCTCTCAATAGCCAGATTGGACGGGCGGCGGTGCAGTATCGCGTAGCGCGGAGGGCATTGCAAATGCTGGGGCGGGTGCTGAAGCGACATGAATGGGAGCGGACGCTGCTGGAGCTGAAGGAGGACGACGTGAGAGGGCTGCCCCAGTCGCAGTTCCACAACCCAGACAGGAAGAAGCGGAAAAAGAAGAAAAGGGCTAAGACAAGGCAACCGGAGCGCCCGCCGTCGTGGATTTGGGTCAGCCGAGGAGAGGTGTACGACCCCAGCCACAACGTGGCCATGAACGAAGGTGGGTGGATTCAAAAGGGACGGACCAGGCGCTAATCCACACCACTCACCAATAGCGGTACGCATTGAATGGGCGAAGGCGCGCGCGCGATCTTTGCGCTGGGGCGAGGAGGTGGATCTCCTGGAGGAGGACATGCGCCGAGTCCTCCAGTTTCTCCGGTGGCGGTCGGGCTGGTGGATGGAGCAAGTGGACCGGAAAGGGCTACCCGAGGGGCCGCAGCACGAGGGCGAAACAGCCCACGTGTTGCGCCAAGCGGCCATTCAGGCGAGGCTGGCGGACGGCTTCGCGAAGGAGTGGGAGGCACTGCCAGAGCTCATTCGTCGGGGAAGGGCTGGGGAGCTAGACGCCGAGAGAGACCAAGCAGAGGCGGACGATGGGGATAGCGACGTGGAAGAGGAAGGCGGCAAGAGTAGCGGGGAGGAGGAGGAGCCCATACCAAGATTACCTCAGCGGGAGGTCAAATCGACGTATGTGGACGAAGTATTGGCCATGTAGATGATCTTTTGGGTTCTGCGGGTATATAGACTGGGAGGGCACTGTCACCAATTTTTGTGTATTTTTTCGTTATTTTTTTCTATATTTCCTCTGGTCATCGCGGCCGACATCGTCGCTAAATATAGGCACTTCTGATCCAAACATGCATACATTTCTGATCATCGTCAACCACGACCCCAAGGCTCTGTTTTAGAACGCGGGCAGGTATTAATTACAGGGTACAGAAGTGCTAGCTCCCACACGCCTCCCCCACTCTGACATTGCCTAAAATGGACAAATGCTGACCAATGTGCCGTTTCTTCGCCGAGACGGCCAGTCGCACAACGTGCAATGTTTGTAACTATTAAACATGGTTGCCGTGCTGTAGTGGTTAAGCAGTGACGGTGTCTTATTACCTAATCATCAGGTGGTGTCCGTTCGAACCTTAGAGGTCGTGTTTGATCCTTTTTCTTCAAACTTTCCGCTATTACCCTTTACACTTGGTGTATATGTATGGTTGTTGCTTTTCACCTCTATTTTCACCTTTCTCACAGAAAATAGTTGGCAGTAATATGTATTTGAAGGTTTTATGGCAGCATCAATGTTGCTCTAAATGCGTATATAAGACTATTGAGCAGAAAATGACAGCACATACACGCAAATTCACCTAAAAATTGACGGGGCAGATGTGCAAATTTTTCTGCAAACGGACTTTATTTTGAACATGTACATTGTCAAACTGACCTTTCTTAAGGTTTTTTATAGCTTAAATTCAAACAAGAAATAATTAAAATCACTCTGTAAACACACAGTCCCTCTGTGCCGTTAAATAAAACCAAGGACATGACAATGAACTTGGTTTCAGAATTTCTCAGTGTGAACACTGACATCGGAATGGCTAAAGCATCTCCCATCATTACGTAATAAGGCGAGCTAACGGTAATCAGACCGCGGTAACTAACAGACTTCAGAACGAGGAACGAGCGAGGGAGTCTGTCAAGAGAGACTATCCCCACCTTAGTATGGGGCTGTGATGTATCACCCACCGCTCATCGCCTTGGTGCGACGGCATATCAGGAGCCCCTCCTTAGAGCTCTGAATGATATATCAGCCCAGCACTTCTAAACCCCCCTGGCCTCCCCCACTCTGACATCCCAAAAGGGGAATGCTTACAAATAGATAACATAACACTGACGGTCAGTGCACAAAATCCCCCACCATGACATCACGTGATCACTTTTCCAGCTTGTGTTACACACCGGAAAAAGGAAAATCTCTACGTACGTAAAAAGGTTAGCAGAATGTATTAAATTAGGTAGCAAATTCGAACATTGTAAAAAGATTATCTATTCATCTGCTCTGAAAGTGCTACGAAAGTAGCGACAATCAGCACTTGTTTTGAGACAAGCATAATGATTGATTATCACCTACTGATGAAAGGACTCCTGAAAGTTCATCTTTCAGCAGTCAATTTCAATTAGAAGAAAGAAGTCATTTCGAATATGGCTGAAAGGGGCATCGAAAGAATTTCTTTCGGTGCCGCTTTCATCTATATCGAAACAAAGACTTTTGTAAATTTCTGAAAGCGTCGCCGAAAGAAGATCTTTCAGCATAACCCTGGGGTGTACCCTAAGGTGCACCTTAGGGTGCACCCGCGGGTGCACCTGCGGAGCGGGTCGTTGACCCTCGACATGACCTAAATGGACATAGACCAAAAAAATGGGAATTATTTACAGTAGACGATATACAGAGTCGGTGTACAGTAGTCAATATACAGCAGAGGTAAAATATACATTATTGGAGTTGAAAACGAGTGTAGACACAGTGCGCGAGCGCTCAAGAGGCGCAAACCAAATCGTAGAGGTCCTCGGTCACGGGCGAGGAGGGGAAGGGGATCCTGCCCAGTGTGAGAACACAATGCATCCCAAAAATCACGGACTCACCTGATTACACGCTCCCCCATCGACTTCAAGACACGCAGCATCTTCGCCTCAAAGTTCGCCAGGCCGCCAACCGAAGCAAAAGTAAAAAATTCGCGGTGGGATACACCGCATGGGCACACACGAACGGCGCGAACGCCTCCGTCCCGGAAAGTCGTGAGGTGGAGAAAACGTTCTGCAAAAAAAGAATCATAAGCAACACGAGCAGCAAAAAAAAAGAAATAAAAAAGACACACCACAATAGTAGCGCCTCTCGACGAGATATTCACAAATCCACACGTGGGTGTGGGTGTCCCCCACATCGCACTTGCGATATTCGGCTTGGCGCTGCTCCATCCGGCACGAATGACCGCCCTTGAGAACGGCGCGCGCGAGCAGCTGCGACCCGTCGATGGCTCCTCCTCGAAACGCCCGGATGTCGTTGTTGAAACACGCCACAAAGTACACCGAGCCCCCTCCTTCGTTTGCGAACGGGTGGAGCCGGCGCTTCTGCTGGAAACGGGAGATCTTCGATTCGTAAAACAGGCGAATTTTCGTCCTAAAAAATTGCTCAAAACGGTGTGTGGGGCCCTCAAACGGCCAGCGTACCCGACGGGCGCCGAATGAAGCGTTTTGAGGGCGGAAATGATGGCTGAGGGCGCCATTCGGAGATCGGGTCTCGCAAAAACGACCAAAAAACGACTAAAAACGACGAGAAAAGCACCCAAAAAAGCTCAGAGCCTAGCAGGAATGCTCAGACTGCTGGTGAAGAGCCAGAGGAGTGTATACAAGCCACCAAGGCTTTAGACAGCCCACAGAAGTTGGTTGAAGTTGAGTGGAAGCCACAGAGGTGGGAGAATGAGCAGGGAGGAGGTGGAGGATGAGTGCAGAGAACAAAGGCCAAGTGCGAGAGAATCTGTCAAGTAAGTGACAGGTGCGAGAGAATCCAGTGAGATCACAGTAAAAGGGAGGAAATGGAGGTGGGAGCAAGCTGGGACAGGCCAAGAGAGACTGTGAGCCCCAGCGGCGGTCTCGTCGTCGCCGACGATGAGAGAGCAACGGGCGACGGCGCGGGAACGAAGCCCGAATCGGCGCCGATCGGCCGCTCGAAGGCGCTCCCGCCGCCGCCGTGTGTGGTGGAGCTCGGGAGGGGCGGTGAGGGTGTTGTGGACGTGGGCGCACCCTCCACGTGCGAGAAGAGGCCGAGCTTGGGCCAAAAAACAACTCCGCGGCACGGATTTGAGGGGGATTGGGCGATCCGCCATCGCCCGACCTCTCCGCGACGCCGCCGCGAACCAGCGACCTCGGGAGGGGCGTGGAGGGCTCGAGGGGCACGGCGCGCACCCTCCACGTGCGAGGAGAGGTCGAGCTTGGGCCAAAAAAAAAACTCCGCGGCACGGATTTGGGGGGGATTGGGCGATCCGCCATCGCCCGAACGAGCGCATGCACCGATCGACGGTGAAGGCGCTCGAAGGCGGGGGCACCTTCCTCCCAACCTCCTCCTCTTACCCGAAGGTGGATCCCGCGACATGCGCCGGACGCGAGCGACGAGCATATCCCACATCCGACGCAATTCCCTTTTAATACCTTAAATAACCGGTGTACTATACTTAGGGATGGATCGGATTCGCGCAGAAGAACGACCGAGAATGGATCTCAACGCCCAGTGCTTAAAAAGGCAATTTATGGCTGTGGTGGCTTGGTGATTAAATCGCCGAAAATTACATGAAGGTCGGTGAAGCTGAAGAATACAAGCATGAGACCGGTTTTTAGCGGGCGGGAGCTTGCGGCGACTTACCAAAAGTTTAAGAGAAGTATTAGACAGGCCCCCTGAAAGCCTTGAGCCGCTCCGATTAGAGCTGGTGGACCTGGATGCGTGGATGGTCAAAAAATGTGCCAGACCGGGTCATGGAAAAACGTGCCTCGGACAATCCGTTGCGGCTGGGGACAGACGCGGAGTGCAATGGGATTGGTTTCGAGGCTGATAAAGTGTTTGAGACCCGCGCCGAGCGATGTACACTCGGGGAGGGTCAGCACGCGGGTGAAAGGTGTGGCGAAGGTGAGTGAGACGAGCGACTAGGACGACTTGAGCCCGTGCTCGTGAGGGCCCTTCGGCCTCAATTGATGCGCTGGCGTCGTGGATTTGGTGATAAAACACCGAAAATTATGTGAAGGTCGCGAAGCTGAAAAATACAAGCATGAGACCGGTTTGTAGCGGGCGGGAGCTTGCGGCGACTTACCAAAAGTTGAAGAGAGGTGTTAGACAGTGCCCCCGAAAGCCTGGAGCTGCTGCGATTAGAGATGGTGGACCTGGATGCGCGGATGGTCAAAAAGGCGTCAGATCGGGTCATGAAAAAACGTACCTCGGACAATCTCTCGCGGCTGGGGACAGACGCGGAGTGCACTGGGAATGCTTTCGAGGCTGATAAAGTGTTTGAGACCCGCGCCGAGCGATGTACACTCGGGGAGGGTCAGCACGCGGGTCAAAGTGGTGAAGGTGGGTAACACCGACGAGCGCCCAGCTAACGAAGGGTTCCGAGGGCACAGCCAGCCAAGGGTTCCACGAGTGTAATGGTACTGGTTTCCAGCCTTGGAAAGTGTTTGAGACTCGCGCTGAGCGATATACACTCAGGGAGGGTCAGTACGCGGGTCAAACGGGTGACAAAGCCCGCAATCCAGAGTGCCAGCGTTGACGGTCGATGCTGTCTCCGCCGCCTAGTGCGTGGCTTTGAGGAGCCTCACCGTCAACGGAGCGATCTACACTCGTTGACGGTGGTGGTGGTGGTGGTGGTCGAGATCAAGTCACAAAGTGGTCACGAGGTTTCAAAATAATAATCTTGATAGAAAATAAAGACGACCTTGCAACCTCAGGTTCTTACTTACAATACGGGCACATCGCTCATAAAATAACTCGTGTTGTCTGGTATCAAAAGTACAGTATTGCGAAAAACGTCTGGTAGATACGATAGAGAAAAAAAAACATGGTTTCCCACCGATCCCCGACTCGGGATTACCGACCTCAATTCAACCCTGGCAAAAACAAATCAATGCTAGTCTGGAAGTAAAGCGATGAAAATACCCTTGAGAGGTTCAGGATCACGGCTCGCTCATCTGAGAATATATAGCGCGCGCAATGGCCGATGACAGATGCAGGATCAACGGTGTCAATGGTGTCCGACATTTTCGACGAGTACGTTTCCGCAGGAAAATGGGGGAAGATCTTGAAGGGATCGTTCTTGCCTGGAGGAAGAGGGGCTTGGCGTCGAACTTGGAATCTCGTTTTGTTATTGCCGACCACAATCTCTTCAATGCTTCCCGCATAGGTTTTTCCAGAACCAGGCTCGACATACATGATGAGACTATTTCCAAGATGCGTGTTGCACCTGGAGTAGTTCACCCCCGCATATGTATAATGCGCGGGTCGGGATTCCGCCGTCTTGACACTGGAATTCCTAGGCGCAGGAATGTCTCCGAGGTTCATGCCGAGGTAGAGAGTAACGAGGCGATGGAACTCGCGGAGGATGGCCGGACAGTTGGGACGATTGATCCACCGACGAAGATTTGCACCGCGGATCCAAGTATTGAGGAGCGTTGCTTCGTGTTGGCCTGGAAAAGAATTTGGATGAATATCTTTTGCAAGCCCAAGGAGAACAACCTACCGCCAAGATGATTGTTCGTGTTTATCTTGCCTAAATGGCCGACGAGCCGCTCAGTCGGGAAGGCCCACCAGGACAATGCGGGTCCAAAAAGCTCAAGGAAATCGTAAATGTGCAACGCGACGTGAGGGTTTGTCCTGGTTTTGGGAGTATTCGTATGAGGATACAGGGCTTGAAGATTTCCAAGCCAATACTTGATGAAGTCCCGGTACGCCGTGCGGCATGCGCTCGAGCTTGTGTAACGGGAAACAATTGTTGTGGCTTGCCACAGCGCCATGCTATGTTGTAGAAGCTGGGTAAAATGGGCCGCGTTCTTCCCTACTTGCTCTCCCCATAACAGGACGAGAGCGATAGGCAAGTAGATCGTTGCCAAAAGACGCCACTCGTCCGCCTTTATGGAACCAGCACCCTTCTCTCCGAAGTTTTTGGGGACATGATTAACCCACGCAGGAGTGGTGGTATTCGCGATGACCGCTTGAACGAAGCGGAAGTCAGCCGTGGAGATAGTCTTTGGGCGAGGAGAGTAGTTCGGGTCCCTGAGTGGCTGGGTCAAACGCTATGGGCCTACAAGTCAGTCGTGAGAAGCGCAATTTCGCAAACCAACACTTACCCAGGTCACTAAAAGATTCACTAGACCCGGTTTCTTCAGTCTCAATAAGTGCTCTTCGTGCGTAAGCTCACTCCATTCCGTTCCACGCAGGTTGAGGGACCAACAGACGAACATAAGACCGCGTTTATTTTTTGCCATCAGTCTCTTACGCAACAGTTCCTCCGTGAATTCATCGACTGCGACGGCCGTGGCCGCGTTGCCATCGTTGTCGTTGTCGTTGTCGTTGTCGTTGTCGTTGTCGTTGTCGCTGTCGCTGTCGTCGATCCCCACATCGGTAAACGGACGGAGAAGAAGACGGTGGATCGCCGGGATCTGGGTTTCCTCCTTCACGCAGGTGGGTTTCAATTTGGGCGGAGCTGTCGTATTCTCCGGGTTGAACTCAAGAAAGTCGAAACTATAAGCGGGCGGAAGCTCTTCAGCCTTTGCTGCATCGTGAGCATTGAGCTGGAGGACGTAACGGGTATGGTAGGCCACTAGTCCTTCGAAAATGCAGTGCATGGGTTCACTGGTAACCATGCGAGTAGGGTTCCAGTACTTAAACCTCCACGGCTCAGAATAGCGGAGTCCGTCTGCCGCGTAGATCTGAGCGCGCTCAGCACTGGTCTCGGCATCCCGCCAAGCTTCAGCTTGGGCGCGCATATGATCCACATCTCTTCGTTTCCAGTTCTCGCAGTCAGTCCTGTACGCGTGTTTGCGTCCACGACACTCGCAAACGGTGCACAAGATATGCGAGTTATGCTGAGTCGAGCCCACGATGTCGCGGGCTGCGGGCAGATCATTGACAGAGAGGACGAAGGCCAGATCCATGATCCGCCCAGATTGGGGACTAGCTCCAGTTTTTGAAAGATGGATGCCGCGTTCCCACCCAATTACCCCAATATCCACCGTAGGTCGAAGGTACGGGTTCAAATGCTCCTGGTGGGGTGCCTTGGGGCCGGTGATGATGCTGACATATATATTTTCAGGATTTTGGCGGATTGCGAGCGATAAATTGAGACAATAAACGGTGAACACGCCAATGGAAGCAGAACTTGAACGCTTCCTACTTCCGTGGGGAGGGAAGAAGTCCAAGCTAAAGCCGAAGAGGATTCGCATTTTCTTGTCTTTGCCTCGATCAATGAAGAGATTGCCGTCGGGTCCTACGAACTCTTGGATGAATGTGCCGTGGAGCACGTTATCCACAAAATCCGTGTCACCCTGTCTCTTCCATGCCAGCGCCTCGTCGCAACTCTGGTCAATTTCCCTCTCAATGTCAGGATTGGAGAGTAGGCGGGCAAGATAGTCGAGGAACGAATGAGAGAGGAAAGGTCTGATGGGACGCCGGTGACTTTTAGTCTCAACCAACAAGGCTGTCGCACATTTGGATCGACCATCTGGTCCGACGATCTCATTTTCACATTTCTCGGGCCATGTGGGTATGTTGGATGTGGAAAAAGTAGGGGCGTGGATGTGATGGCACGATGGACAGGCCGCATACAAGACAGTTTTGCCGTCCAACTTTAGGCGCTGCATCGCGGTATACAGACTAGAAGGTAGATCTTGCAGAATCTGCTCCTGCAGAGCATCGTAGGAGTAATTTCCATCCGCGTCCGGCTTTGTATGGACCGACATGGCGAACTTGATTAAGACCGTAATAGTGTCCAGAAGGAAGTTTGTATGACCGATAGCAAGTCCCAGGATAACGTTGCAGACCAGTCCGAGTAGAATCATAATCTGGGCTATCACATCCAGATCCTGGATCGGATTGTCGAACGCGTATGCTAGGGGCACGTTAGCGCTTTGAATAATGGAGGGAGCCGAATGTTCTTACCTGAGTCATAATAGAGAGGCCGCTTATCTTCTGGAAGCGTAGCGATAAATTCCTTCAGTTCACATTCGAGCTTGTGCAGCTCATCCACGATGCTCGATTTCTCCGGGGTTTCCTTGAGAGGTTTCAAGGAGTCGACAACTATTGCAAGCTCACGCTTCACATGGTCCACTTTTCCCCAAAGGGAGTCTATCTCCTCTGACGCGCGATTGGCGCTCTGAAGGGTAGCGACGGCGGTTTGGATTTTAGCTGAAAGAGATTCCAGCACTCGCGTAGCTTGTGCCTGCCGGGTGGGTTGTTTCGTATGAGCATTGAGTGCTTCAGAAAGCACTGCCCTGACGCTCTTCTCTGCTTCAGCGAGAACCATGTGCGGAGCTGGAGCTTGGGATGAAATCGAGGAAGATGGTACGGGGGGGGTCGAGATCCCAGGATGACCCTCCGACAGGGAAAAACGCGCCATCCTTTCGGCCAGTTTCCTCTGTAGAAGCGAATCAGGTACAAGTCAAGAATAGGATAATCAAATACTTACAACATCTGCGTCTGAATTCTGAGCCTCATTCGCAACCTCTCTGTTCCTGAGCTTTTTTAATTCGTCAGTTATGGGCTTGAAATCGAAATGAAACGACGTACAAAAGTCTCGAATTCTTGCCGATGTGCATCCTCGTCCTCAACTCTGTGAGTCGAATTGCGGAGAGGGCAATTGCAAAGCCGGCCCTTTACATTCCCCCTTGGAGGCATGGCGCGAGATCTGGAGGTTCACTCGCGGAACAAAGCTCAAGGATGGGGGATTCCTGCGCGTGCCAGTCGGCGATTTACATCAAGTGGTCGCACAAAAAAAAAGAGACGCGAGGGCAGCAGGCGATTTACACCTACTGCTCCAAACGCGAGAGATGTGGACTGTGGTTCGCGCCTGCAGCTTTATAGGAATAAACCTCCTTGTTCTATATGGGTCAAGTCCTTATTCAGTATCCGGACAAGAGATTCCATCCTGGACAAAGGGATATCCACGACGGGCTTGAACGCGCAAAAACACATGAGCTACCAGGGTACCCTTGATAGCGAGCACGTACGTCCGCTCGGCGATTCACACCGAGGGAACGCTGCCTGCCGCATGCGCTCGGTGATCTACACTGAGGGCATGGGGACTAGGCGCAGTACTCAATTTGCAGGGTATGGCGAGGGTACATCCGCTCGGCGATTCACACCGAGGGGACGCTGGCCGCCGCATGCGCTCGGCGCTCGGTGATCTACACCGAGGGCACGAAGTTGAAGGTAGTTATGAGGGTCTTGTGACGGGTCCCACGAGGGTCACGTGTCGGGGTCAATTCCCATTTTGGCTTAGTCCAACTTTGCTTCTGATGTCCACCATCGGAGGCGTTTCTTGGGTGCAAGTCACCCAACAAACGCTTCCGAGCCTCCTACACGGGTCTGTTTCTTGGGTGCATGTCGCCCAACAAATATGTACTGCTCGCGCTATGTTCTTGGCCTACCCTGACGCGTTTCTTGGGTGCGAGTCGCCCAGCGAATGCGCGGGTTGCTCGTTCTTTGGTACCCTGACGCGTTTTTTGGGTGCAAGTCCCCCAACAAATGCGCGGGTTGCTCGCTCGCTTCGCCCAAGATAAATCTTAGTGCCTCTGGTACGTCTCTAGCCAATGAAATCTCGATTCGTGTATCCTAAAATTCAAAGCAGTTACATATTCATTCGCAAACACTATCTAGATGGACCGTTACTCTAGTTCAAGTTGGCCACCTCAATCTCCATCATCTCGAACTTCTTCTCCGAGATTTGCAAGTGCTCCTCAATATCAGGAATAAACTCCTTCTGCTTCGAAAGCCAGGCCGGGTCGAACAGAGCGCAGGGTAATTGAAGAGGAGGGCCGGACCTCGATTTATCGCCAGTCCGCATCCGCATACGCTTGTTGACCAGCTTCATCATGCATTTCTCCGTCGGGTCGTCGATCATCTCGACGTAGTCGTTGACCTTCTGCGCACGCCATGGGTGTATCTTGATATTATGCACTGTCGTGACCTTGCGCGTATTTCCGCACGTTACCTCTGCAGGCTCGTCCTCCTCAGAGGACATACCCGCTACGCCCAGCTCATCGATAAGTTCATCTCTCAGCCATCTCCAAACCTTCGCACCTGCCTGGTCGTCCTTCGCCACGGAAACGTGGAGCATCTTCTCCGTCGTTTTGCGGCGCAGCGTGTGTTTCTGTCAAGAAGTTGTTAGCCTGTGACGCTGCGGATACATCCAGGACCGCCACTTACAGCCTTTTTGCGCGAGGTACCGTTGTTTTTATCCCGACGCTCTGCATCGTACGCTTCTGCACGCTCACGCGCGTCTTCGAGCGATTCTCCAGCGCGCGGCTGGTGACGGCTCCACTCAGCCCGTGCCTCTTTAAGGTAGTTGTTAAACAGCGCCTTAAGGTACTCGTCTGAGACGTCGGGGACGTCGTAGCGGCCAGGATCCTCGGCTCGCTTTCGAAGCACAAGCTTTACCAAATTATCGACAATGTGCTGATTCCACAACGCGTTTGCCCAACCAAACCCGAAATAGAGTGTGCACCGGTTCGAGTTCGCGTCGGGCGCCGTTTCGCCGTCTTCGCAGCGTTCGTGCGTTTCGTTGGTCACCCCCTGGTAATCATAGAAGTCCTTAGCGCGGTTGAGTCCCGTCTTGAGGCGCCAGTGTTCGATAGTGATCTTCTGGTGTAAAATTTAGGCTTTTATTGCAGAAATCATCGAATAGGACGAACCTTCCACCTTCGATCGTCTTCGGGCTTCAGCTTCTCCTGCTCCTCCTTTCGAGCCTTCACTAAGGCGGACGCCGTGCCAATTTTTTTCTTGCGGGGGCTGCTCTTTTTGACTCCTCCTCCCTTTCCCGTCATTAGTTCGTCGACCATGCCTTTGAGTCGTTGCACTACTCGGGGGTCGTTCAAGTCCATAAGCAGCTGGCCCCCCGAAGTGTTGTACTGCTCGGGAGTTTCCGGTGGGTCCGCCACCGTCGAGGGTCCTGGCTGCGTCGGCGCAGTCTGGGAGACGATCGGGAAGCGCCCAGCTCCTTGACGTATGATCGTCTCGAGCCGGCGCCCTTCCTGCATGGTTGGTGAGACAAATTGGGGTTCTCGCACAGGGGGTGCGTCTGGGAAATGGGGAACATCTATTCCGCTATCCTGCGCAAGTCGAGTGCCCACTCTCTGCGAGCTGAAGCGAGCATGATAAGCGGCCAGCTTCGTTTCGTAATCCGCCTGGCGCATCGTTTAAATAGGGGTTTCGATTAAATACACGGGAATCTACCTTTTCCCTCTCTTGCTCGCGCCGACGTATATCTTCCTGGCGCCGATTGTTCTCTTCCTAAGACTCCAATCAACACAGTACTTTTGTCAACAGGCCGCCACTCACAATCTCCGCCAAGTTTTTCTGATACTCGGCTTCCCGCGCATTCTAAAAACTTTTAATTCTCTACCCCTTGGCGACGGCAACCTCACTTACAAGATCAGCCTGCATTTGCCCCTTCACGTACTCGTAATTCCGGACCCGCTGCTGCTCGAAGTCGTGGTGGACCTGCCCTTTGAAAATTTCCAAATGCGTTCTCCATTGGGTATCCTGAGGAGGGTTAGTCGACGAGTGGGAGAATGACCAAAGATGGGTACCCTTTCTAGCATCTCCGCGTGTTGTCGCTGCTGCTCGTCACGCAGCCCCTGCATTTCCTGCCGCGCTTTCGCCAACATGGCTTCCAACTCACGTTTCTCCCGGATAGCCGCTTTGGCTCTTTCCTTCGCGATGTCGGCTACTTCACGTGCCTATAGGAAGGTCAGGTTAGGGTCGAATGCAAGGTTGGCAAACCTACGTCGTCTATTTCGGCTCTTCCAGGATTCGTAATCGCCATCCTTTTAGCCTGAGAAAAGGATCAACTGGTTAAAAAAACGAGCTTATGAGCTCGACGACGAACTGGGTAACTGCGGTCGGACTGCCCCTCGCGATGGCTAGCCCAGACGTTTAGTTGAGGCTCGATGACGTTGTTTGTGCCGCCCTCATGCATGATGATATCGTTTAGCAGGCCGCTGTTGTTGAGCATAGCGATTTCGTTGGGTAGGCCGACTTCGGGGGTAACCTTAGGCATGCCGACATTCCAAGGATCGTCAGCAAACATGTCGGTCATCGTTGGAGAGTCGGGAATCCGTATCGAGGTGATCTACACCTCGGGACAGATGGGCAGACGGTATGGGCGCAGAAAAACGAAAAATGAGGGGTCTGCGAGGGTGCACCTTATATATCTCGCCGGATTGAATAATGGGGCAAGGGTAGAAGGGAGCCGCATGTAATCGTTCTTACTTCCACGAACCAAGGGATCAGGGTAGAAAGGGCCTCGCGGAGTGAAGGCACAAAGGTCAAAGGGACTCACGAACCAAGGGAGTGGAATGAGGGAACAAAGGTCAAAGGGACGTTCTTACTTGCACTATCATACAATTATCTTTGTTCATTATTATACTCAATTCATTTTTGTCATCACACAAAATCTTGTTGGAGAGTACACATTAATTCAAGTGCGAGATCTATACACGAAACGGAGAAAAAAATGTACATCGAGTAATATACGAGACACCTAGGAATAAAACAGTAGAATAATGAACGCGAAGACGGAACGAAAAAAGGGTAAAATAACGCTGACACATCCTCTAGGGCGCACCGCGAAACGCGCGCCCTCGCTTGACGATGAGCTCTTTGGGCAGTCGGGTGCGTTTTGGGCTTTGAAACTTTCCTATGCACTCGAGCGCCCTGTGTAACCGGGATCAGGGACGAAAAGGAGCACTAGAACGTACACGTACGAGTGAAAGACATAGTCTGCGATCCGCGAATCTGTCGAGCACATGTTGACGACAGAGGTGCTGTCGCACGTCGCCACGCGCATGATCACCACATCGCCCCCGATGATGTTGGCACAGGCATTTGGGCTCAAGGCCTTCCCGCGTTTCATGAATATACGGAAGCGTGATACTTTCGTGCCGTGTTGAAGCTGGACGATAAAATCATGGATCCATGGCTGACGGCTGGCGTCGGGGAAGTTGGATTCAACGAGAGGGTATCGCGACGCGGTGGGATTGGAAAGCTCGATATGAGTGGGCGTGAAGGCAAAGCGGGGAGTAGCGTGTGAGGTGGAATAGTGGCGGCAGCGAAGCTCTCTCAGAAGGCTCTGAAAACGGGTCAATTGACACAGACGCGATATGAAAGAGCGGCTCTGACCTTGCGGGTCGCGACTGGCTTGCGGTGGTTGACCATGGTGTCGAACGGGGTCAGCGAATGTTCGGGCGCGTGGGGGAAAAAGTGACCTTGGCTTGGGGGATGGACAGTTTTTAAAGGCAGGTTCTTTGTTGCCTTTCTTTGTACCTTCTTCGTCCCTGAACAAAAGTGACGCCCGACCCGCAACCCGCAACCCGCGATCCCCATAACAATCGGACACCAGCTGGCGCTGCGCTCACCGACGGTCACCCAGCGATTTACACTTGGTGGACGAAGTGCCACAGATCGATTTTGAGCTGTCAAACGAAGTCGGTCCGACCACCGAAGACCCGATTTGGACCAATAAACACGTGTTTTCTCTTTGACGCGGAAAAAATTGTGCTAGGGACGAGGCGTTGTGGGGAGTAAAGTAATACGAGGCGAAGTGGGTAGTAAAGTAATATTATGCGGAGGGTGTCAATTGCGCTACTGTTTCGTGTGCTTCCTCGGTGTCTTGGATTTACCTCTCGGAGCCACCCCTGCGAGCATGTTAGCGGCTTTCCGGGTTGACTTGTCAACGGCGCGCGAGGCGGAGTTGTGGAGTTTGGTCTGCAAACACACCGACACGGGCCAGTGGCTGTCGTAGTGAGCGAGCCATGGGAGGGTGTTGGTCATCTGCGAGTCGTCAGTTCAAAATAAAACAGTGAATATGGTGGCGTACCTTTTTGTAGACCTTGTTGAGCTCGTCCTTATCCTGGTAGGTCAGCGCCAACGCCGGGCGTAGGTACCGCGCGCAGAGCTCATCGAGGCGGGTCTAGCCATAAATAAATGAGGCAGACGTTGATGGAATGTGAAGGGATCTCACCCTGAAGTCCGTATACCGCTGGTCCTGCTCCTCCGTGGTCAAGTCGGGATAACGTTCTTTGAACAACGACTTGACGCTTTGGATGTTTGCGCCCGACGGCCTTGTGATCTTGTTATTTGGTTTCTTTGCCGCGAGAGAGGAGTCGGAACTATCGTCATCGGATTCCATTGGCGTCAGGGAACTCTCTCGGCTGTCGGTGTCGACGTGGGGGTGCAGGGGTAGACGCACGACGGGGACGGGGGGGTGTAGGTGCGCGACGAGGACCGGGGGAGGACTCGGGGTGCGACTGCTATCGATGTCGGTCAAAATGCGCGGGAGCGGGAACTGCTCGGGGATAATGTTGGTAAGTAGTACCGGCAGGGTGACCGGGCTAGGCGCAGCGAGTAGCGGGCGGACGACATGTTTCGTAGGTACACCAGTGAATCGAGGCGCCATGAGGAGGGGAGACACGAAATCAGGACATGAGACCGTATATAAGGCCTTGAGCGAGCCACTCGTGTGCTTTGATCCCGGAGTCCCGGACCCGGTCTCCATCAGATCACTTTGAACAAAGGTCGCGGTCGCGGCCATAACTTAGACTATAACGTGGTTTTGTCCGACAAGGGGCTTTGTCAATTTAGTCAAGAACGCCGCTTTGTCCATTATGAATATGTAAGTACCAGGACTGCGCGCCTTCCCTCGTTCCCCTTCTCAATTCGAATTCGACGTCTCTACTCCACCCGATGCCCATTTCTCGTCTTCCCTACGTTCGACAACGTGGTGTCAGCAAACACCCCGGTAGTGTACTCACCCTCGCTGTCACAGAAGACGGCACAACTCTCGCGAGCGGCGGTAAGTCTCTGTCATCACCGAGTGGCTACTCGCTTATCTTCGCACAGGCTCGCAGGGCACCCGACTTTGGAACGTCGCCGACATGTCGGCGCTCCAGCGTCCCAGTCCCGCCGGTATTCGCGGCGCCACTTTAGTCGTGATTTGGGCTCGTCAAACCGACGAGGCGCACGATGTTCTATATGCCGGTACACAGAATGGTTATTTCTTTTGCTGGCGTCAACAAGATGGGGTAAGGATGCTCCAGTTCAGTTCGTTCCGGCGATCATTAACTTTGTTGTCGAAGGTGTTTCAGGAGACGTTCGTCATACAGATTCCCAACCCCGGCGAGATAACTGCCATGGCATTTGACTCGACCAACAACCGTCTTGCCTTATGCAGCCGCAATGACATGGTTCAGTCCTGGGCGATTTCCAAGGACCCTCTGACTGGAAAGTGGCTGCCCACCAACGTCTTCAGCAAGAGATTCCTCCGGTTAGCGCCTCAAGCAATCACGTTTGCCGCCTTCGATAACCGTCAAGACCGCGATATTATCGTGCTTGGTTATCACAACAGTGGACCCATGTGAGTCCGCATTTCGGTTTTCATTGACAGAAACTGAACTCGACGATCCAGTTACACGCTCCGCGGGAACAGCGGAGAAATTGCTTCAGAGTGGTCGGTGGGAGCAAAGATGTATGTGGTGCTTTGGGTTTGAGATTCAGATGCCAGTACTGACAACCGTTAACCCAGTGGAGACGCCGCCTTCAACTGGAGAGATGGCGTTTTCTGTCTGGACGACCCCGCATCTGGTCCCGCCCTCTTCCGTTTCAATGACCAGATCAAAGCGAAGACGTACGAGATCGACCGCACGCGGGCGAACACACGTCCGAGAAAGGTCCGTTTCGGGGAGCATGGGTCAACCGTCATTTGCGGTAGTGACCATGGGCGCGTGTACGTCTTCGACACCCGCTCAGGCGAACGCCTCGCGACTCTGAGTGTGGGATCGTCGGAGTGGGTGCAAAATGTTGCGGTTCGTGATTTCTGATTTTGACACGCACGCAACGGCTGAGTCGATCCAGACCACCGAGATTGACGGCGTATCCGTCATATTTGCAGCTCAGACGCGCACCTTGGATTTCTCGGAGCAGATTTTTGTCTGGAAACGAGGGCATCACACGAGCACCGTCTGGGAGAAGATGGTCGCGGTCGTAAAGGTGCTGGTCGTTTTGGGATTTATGGCGTTCTTGTACCAGAACTTGGACGCGAGGATAAGGGTGTTGCGCGAGGCGAATTGGCTAAACAACGTACCAGATGAGTTGGAGGTTGAGGTGGCCAACTTGAACTAGAGTAACAGTCCGTCTAGATAGAGTTTGCGATATGTAACTGCTTTGAATTTTAGGATACACGAATCGAGATTTAATTGGCTAAAGACGTACAAGAGGGACTAACTTGTATCTTGAGCGAGGCGAGCGAGCAACCCCCGCATTTGTTGGGGGACTTGCACCCAAGAAACGCGGCAGGGAACCACAGAGCGAGCAACCCGCGCATTCGCTGGGCGACTCGCACCCAAGAAACGCGTCAGGGTAGGCCAAGAACATAGCGCGAGCGGTACATATTTGTTGGGCGACATGCACCCAAGAAACAGACCCGTGTAGGAGGCTCGGAAGCGTTTGTTGGGTGACTTGCACCCAAGAAACGCCTCCGATGGTGGACATCAGAAGCAGAATCGGACTAAGCCAAAATGGGAATTGACCCCGACACGTGACCCTCGTGGGACCCGTCACAAGACCCTCATACTTCTTTACCACTTACCACCAACTGGTTAACGATTTCCGGGTGTAAATCACTCGGCAATCACCTACCTACCTCGCAAGGAGCCCGCAATCTTGCCCGGGCGTTTCTCGAGGGTAAATCCCCCGACAATCGCGTTGGCAATCGGCGAATCATCGACCCTCAAGCAAGTATCGCGCGTTAACGTTCGCATAGTCCTCGATTCCCGGGAGTAAAATCCCCCGGCAATTCTGGTACATTGCTACTCCTTCTCGTGTCAAAACACCACTCTCGTTACTATCCTTACTACTACCCTTGGCGAAAACGCCGCCTCGGTGAGACAAATGTTCATATCCCGTGCTCTAAGCTGACTCTACCCAGATCTCCCTCCAGATGTCCGTGTATACTTCTCACAACAGGACTGTACCTGATGTTCTGGTATGTATTTCTGTAGATGTCTAGACCAAAATTGATACTTGCCCGTTTTTCAGCCCGAAGGGCCTCTCAACGGGAACTACGCTCAGAACGAGCAGCTTTACACCGTGCGCAGCGGCTCTCACAACATCGTGCTCAAAACCCCCCACTCCTGCGGAAGCGCCGCCCATTGAATCGACCTCCAAAGTGACCCCCTACCACGAACCACAGTATCTTTCTGAGAAATTCCCCTATCTCCTCTTCATTCCGAAGCGTTATGCGTGGCGCGACGAGATGTTCAAAACGTTCACCATTCCTCGTCACAAGCTGCCCATTGCGTCCCACCAGGACGAGGGTTTCTGGCTTCATCCGGATATCGCCAACAATTGGCTGGAATTGGAGGTCTGCCTCCGTGCTCTGGGGCGAGAGATGTTCAACTTGGCGCCTCGGCGCTGGTTGGCGAGGCATATAACACCTTTCTTCTTCCCCGCCCGCTTCGAGTTCCTGAAGAAGTGTCGAACCGAGGCAGCGGTGTGCTTCGCCGCATGGCGCGCAAGACAGAACTTCCTGCCTCTGCTCGGCTACGTGTCGATGGGCCTTTGGTGCATGTATTGTTGGGAGAACGAGCGAGGTGCAGACTGTCCGGATTGGCGGCAGTTGGTCACGGAGAAAACCGAACTCCATCCGACGTTCCTGGACTACGTGGAAAGATCAATAATTGGTAGTTGGAGGGAGGAACGCGTCGGAGCGCTCTATTGTATTCAACCTCTAGAGGAGTATGATCCAGAGAGTTTTGCTCCTCCGACAGGGCTACGTCAAGACATCGAGTGGTTGCTGGCCACAATTGCCGAGTCCAGGTTCCCGATCCCGCTATATCTTTCCTGGGGAAAGTTGCCGAGAGAAATGCACCCAGACTATTTCCCCAGGTCATTCAGACACCTCGTGCCCCGCATGGATGAGCTGCAATACCTTGCCTCATCGCATGGTCAGTTGAGATACAGTGGATGGACATTCTCCTCCGACAACGGGATTTGGGATTGGCGTCGAGATTCCCCCAGGCCGGCGCCGATGCAAGTCTCCCCCTCTCCTTCTGTAAACGAATCGGCCGTCCCAACTGCCCCTTTCCCTCCCCTTCCTCCCTACAGCAAGCAAAGGCCAAACGAGACAATCCAGGCCTTTTTCAGGCGACACCGAGACGCCAACACGCAAAGGATAATGAAGGAGAGCGACGTTGACCAGCAGCGACGCACGCAGCGCGCGAAGCACGCGGAAAAGGGTCTGGTCCCCTCCGGAGCCTGCGTTTTCTACTGGGAGGAACAGGATGGGCACTACATCCGCTACCCCGGAGGTCGAGGGAACTACGCCGAACTCTGGGAGGAATACCCAGGTCCAGAGCGTCGGTTCGATCCAATTTCCAATGAATGGGATCTTTGCCGGCTCTTCCAGGATAATGACCCGGTATTTGGGGAAGGTTATGAAGAAGTTTTTTCTGACGACGACGACGACGAGGACTACGGTGCACATCCGACCTTTCCCCAAGACATCGACGTGGCATCACGATTACCTCGGGAGGGTAACGACATGGAGGTCGTACAAATGCAGCACCCTTGCGACCTCGAGATGGCGCCAATTGAGGATCTACTCGTGTATGACCTCGGCCCAGACTTAACGGAATCCGAGGTACCATGGTGCGACCTCCGCGAAGCGTCCAAGAAGTGCGTGAACACAGTGTACCTCAAGTTCGGGATTAATCCCAGAACGGAGGAGCCCGAGTATGAGTCGTGCGCCCAAAATCTCGCAGACGCACTCCACAGGCGCTTTGGGTTCATGATGCCGCCATCTCCGGAACGGTTTGTTGTTCGTGATCCACCGGAAAGGTCTTTGGACCCGAAGTTCCTGGGCGCTGTCGTCGGCATGAAGGATATCGGCGCGGAATTGGCCTCACAGCAAGGCCTGGCCAATTTAGTGTGCACCTTCTTCGGACAGTGTTTACAGGCGCGTTTCGTCGATGATATCGACAGGGACCTCCTCGACTACCATCAGGCTCATCGCATCTCCCGACCAACTTCGCCTTTCCAAATTGGGCGGCAGTATCTCAAGAGCATGCGCAACCCGTCGCAGCAGGGTTATTACTACGTGCTTCGCCCATTCGGCGGCGGGATCGGAAGCGAGGCCCTCCTCTTGCCACGCGCGACAGACCTTCTAGAGATCCTCCGCCAACAGTGGGGTCCAGATATCAAGGACATCGTCAAACACTTGCTGGCTCGAGGTATCCCATTCTGGCTTGCCTATGTCAGCGCCCATATCATGCCGGCGTCAGAGCCAACCTCCTCGTCTCATCGTCCCAAGGGCTTCAAGACAGATACCACCTCGGGCCTAGGTTTTCGCCCGCACCGATATGTGTTCGACAAGCACGACTACAACGTGTACACCACTCGGCGCGATCTCCGGCTCCTCCATACTCCGCGCGGTCGCATTGCATTGCAGTACGGCGGGATAGTGGCGCGGCTGGCAAGGTCAGAAGTCTCCGATGACGACTTCTTCTGCGGGTTCAACGACGATATCTACGATGTCGGTGATTGCATGTGGGATGAAAAGTCGCAATATGCATATTGGTACGACAAACTGTCCGACACCGAAATCGATCTGCTCTGTGGCGTTTATCACGTCGGGACTGGTACGTAACATTGTCCATTTAACCGGCTTCAGGCATGCTGATTTGTCGCTTCAGGCCAAAAGCAGATCGCAGGGAAAGGGAAGGGAAAGCAAGGTATGTATTATCTGCTCGGCGCGTCTTTTCCTGATAAACTTGCGGATTTAGCACAAGGACAGAGCGAACCAACGAAAAACGATACTGATCAGACCGGTATCGTCTCTTGGTGGCCCAAACCAAGTGCGTGGGCGCGCGGAAATCTCGATGGGGCCTGGTGGACGCCACAATGCGAAATCGAGTTCTTTCAGAAACGTCTCGGCCACTTTAAAAACGGTGTTTACTTGCTCAAACACCAGAATGAGTGGAGGCACAACCTGAAGTTTCGAGCAGAGGTCAAGAAGTGTTGGGACGGGTTCGAGACGGTCGCTGATAGCGTCGTTCAGAAAATACTGGAATCTTTACGAGGCGGTCGCTGACAGCGTCGCCCAGAGTAACTAGTTGCGGCTCTGCATCTCGTCTTCGCTCTTCGTGCTTTTGCTGCCTGGCTTTTTTTATTCACTCTCTCGCGCGGTGTTGTCGCTGGTCGAACGTGAAGTATCATGCATGTAATAATAGACGTATATTAGAATCGATTTTTGTGAAGCATGTCTGTGGGAGTGAGCCTCAAATCAAGATTATTATTATTTTGACACCTCGTGACTTGATCTCGACCACCACCACCACCACCACCGTCAACGAGTGTAGATCGCTCCGTTGACGGTGAGGCTCCTCAAAGCCACGCACTAGGCGGCGGAGACAGCATCGACCGTCAACGCTGGCACTCTGGATCGCGGGCTTTGTCACCCGTTTGACCCGCGTACTGACCCTCCCTGAGTGTATATCGCTCAGCGCGAGTCTCAAACACTTTCCAAGGCTGGAAACCAGTACCATTACACTCGTGGAACCCTTGGCTGGCTGTGCCCTCGGAACCCTTCGTTAGCTGGGCGCTCGTCGGTGTTACCCACCTTCACCACTTTGACCCGCGTGCTGACCCTCCCCGAGTGTACATCGCTCGGCGCGGGTCTCAAACACTTTATCAGCCTCGAAAGCATTCCCAGTGCACTCCGCGTCTGTCCCCAGCCGCGAGAGATTGTCCGAGGTACGTTTTTTCATGACCCGATCTGACGCCTTTTTGACCATCCGCGCATCCAGGTCCACCATCTCTAATCGCAGCAGCTCCAGGCTTTCGGGGGCACTGTCTAACACCTCTCTTCAACTTTTGGTAAGTCGCCGCAAGCTCCCGCCCGCTACAAACCGGTCTCATGCTTGTATTTTTCAGCTTCGCGACCTTCACATAATTTTCGGTGTTTTATCACCAAATCCACGACGCCAGCGCATCAATTGAGGCCGAAGGGCCCTCACGAGCACGGGCTCAAGTCGTCCTAGTCGCTCGTCTCACTCACCTTCGCCACACCTTTCACCCGCGTGCTGACCCTCCCCGAGTGTACATCGCTCGGCGCGGGTCTCAAACACTTTATCAGCCTCGAAACCAATCCCATTGCACTCCGCGTCTGTCCCCAGCCGCAACGGATTGTCCGAGGCACGTTTTTCCATGACCCGGTCTGGCACATTTTTTGACCATCCACGCATCCAGGTCCACCAGCTCTAATCGGAGCGGCTCAAGGCTTTCAGGGGGCCTGTCTAATACTTCTCTTAAACTTTTGGTAAGTCGCCGCAAGCTCCCGCCCGCTAAAAACCGGTCTCATGCTTGTATTCTTCAGCTTCACCGACCTTCATGTAATTTTCGGCGATTTAATCACCAAGCCACCACAGCCATAAATTGCCTTTTTAAGCACTGGGCGTTGAGATCCATTCTCGGTCGTTCTTCTGCGCGAATCCGATCCATCCCTAAGTATAGTACACCGGTTATTTAAGGTATTAAAAGGGAATTGCGTCGGATGTGGGATATGCTCGTCGCTCGCGTCCGGCGCATGTCGCGGGATCCACCTTCGGGTAAGAGGAGGAGGTTGGGAGGAAGGTGCCCCCGCCTTCGAGCGCCTTCACCGTCGATCGGTGCATGCGCTCGTTCGGGCGATGGCGGATCGCCCAATCCCCCCCAAATCCGTGCCGCGGAGTTTTTTTTTTGGCCCAAGCTCGACCTCTCCTCGCACGTGGAGGGTGCGCGCCGTGCCCCTCGAGCCCTCCACGCCCCTCCCGAGGTCGCTGGTTCGCGGCGGCGTCGCGGAGAGGTCGGGCGATGGCGGATCGCCCAATCCCCCTCAAATCCGTGCCGCGGAGTTGTTTTTTGGCCCAAGCTCGGCCTCTTCTCGCACGTGGAGGGTGCGCCCACGTCCACAACACCCTCACCGCCCCTCCCGAGCTCCACCACACACGGCGGCGGCGGGAGCGCCTTCGAGCGGCCGATCGGCGCCGATTCGGGCTTCGTTCCCGCGCCGTCGCCCGTTGCTCTCTCATCGTCGGCGACGACGAGACCGCCGCTGGGGCTCACAGTCTCTCTTGGCCTGTCCCAGCTTGCTCCCACCTCCATTTCCTCCCTTTTACTGTGATCTCACTGGATTCTCTCGCACCTGTCACTTACTTGACAGATTCTCTCGCACTTGGCCTTTGTTCTCTGCACTCATCCTCCACCTCCTCCCTGCTCATTCTCCCACCTCTGTGGCTTCCACTCAACTTCAACCAACTTCTGTGGGCTGTCTAAAGCCTTGGTGGCTTGTATACACTCCTCTGGCTCTTCACCAGCAGTCTGAGCATTCCTGCTAGGCTCTGAGCTTTTTTGGGTGCTTTTCTCGTCGTTTTTAGTCGTTTTTTGGTCGTTTTTGCGAGACCCGATCTCCGAATGGCGCCCTCAGCCATCATTTCCGCCCTCAAAACGCTTCATTCGGCGCCCGTCGGGTACGCTGGCCGTTTGAGGGCCCCACACACCGTTTTGAGCAATTTTTTAGGACGAAAATTCGCCTGTTTTACGAATCGAAGATCTCCCGTTTCCAGCAGAAGCGCCGGCTCCACCCGTTCGCAAACGAAGGAGGGGGCTCGGTGTACTTTGTGGCGTGTTTCAACAACGACATCCGGGCGTTTCGAGGAGGAGCCATCGACGGGTCGCAGCTGCTCGCGCGCGCCGTTCTCAAGGGCGGTCATTCGTGCCGGATGGAGCAGCGCCAAGCCGAATATCGCAAGTGCGATGTGGGGGACACCCACACCCACGTGTGGATTTGTGAATATCTCGTCGAGAGGCGCTACTATTGTGGTGTGTCTTTTTTATTTCTTTTTTTTTGCTGCTCGTGTTGCTTATGATTCTTTTTTTGCAGAACGTTTTCTCCACCTCACGACTTTCCGGGACGGAGGCGTTCGCGCCGTTCGTGTGTGCCCATGCGGTGTATCCCACCGCGAATTTTTTACTTTTGCTTCGGTTGGCGGCCTGGCGAACTTTGAGGCGAAGATGCTGCGTGTCTTGAAGTCGATGGGGGAGCGTGTAATCAGGTGAGTCCGTGATTTTTGGGATGCATTGTGTTCTCACACTGGGCAGGATCCCCTTCCCCTCCTCGCCCGTGACCGAGGACCTCTACGATTTGGTTTGCGCCTCTTGAGCGCTCGCGCACTGTGTCTACACTCGTTTTCAACTCCAATAATGTATATTTTACCTCTGCTGTATATTGACTACTGTACACCGACTCTGTATATCGTCTACTGTAAATAATTCCCATTTTTTTGGTCTATGTCCATTTAGGTCATGTCGAGGGTCAACGACCCGCTCCGCAGGTGCACCCGCGGGTGCACCCTAAGGTGCACCTTAGGGTACACCCCAGGGTTATGCTGAAAGATCTTCTTTCGGCGACGCTTTCAGAAATTTACAAAAGTCTTTGTTTCGATATAGATGAAAGCGGCACCGAAAGAAATTCTTTCGATGCCCCTTTCAGCCATATTCGAAATGACTTCTTTCTTCTAATTGAAATTGACTGCTGAAAGATGAACTTTCAGGAGTCCTTTCATCAGTAGGTGATAATCAATCATTATGCTTGTCTCAAAACAAGTGCTGATTGTCGCTACTTTCGTAGCACTTTCAGAGCAGATGAATAGATAATCTTTTTACAATGTTCGAATTTGCTACCTAATTTAATACATTCTGCTAACCTTTTTACGTACGTAGAGATTTTCCTTTTTCCGGTGTGTAACACAAGCTGGAAAAGTGATCACGTGATGTCATGGTGGGGGATTTTGTGCACTGACCGTCAGTGTTATGTTATCTATTTGTAAGCATTCCCCTTTTGGGATGTCAGAGTGGGGGAGGCCAAGGGGGTTTAGAAGTGCTGGGCTGATATATCATTCAGAGCTCTAAGGAGGGGCTCCTGATATGCCGTCGCACCAAGGCGATGAGCGGTGGGTGATACATCACAGCCCCATACTAAGGTGGGGATAGTCTCTCTTGACAGACTCCCTCGCTCGTTCCTCGTTCTGAAGTCTGTTAGTTACCGCGGTCTGATTACCGTTAGCTCGCCTTATTACGTAATGATGGGAGATGCTTGCGCAAACATTCAATATCCCGGACGCGTTCTTCACGCGTTTTGAGCTTTTTACCGTCTCTGAACCCTGAGTTATGATTTAAAAGCCATTCATACGGAAGAATAAGATTTTTGAGATTTTTTCTAGTCCCCCAGGACCACACACGGGTCGCATCCCATCAAATGGAGCACAGTGATGGGCCATTGGTGGTTTTCAGGCGTTGAACTTGACCTCATGTAGAATAACATGTTCTAGAGTACTTTTTGTGACTTTATGAGGTATATCACATCCGAAATTTGCCTCCGAGAATCTTCTGTCGCGGGCAGCGCGTCCAAGTCGCGTCGTTGAGCGCTGCACGTGACTAATTACGCCTTCCTAAACGAGCGAGCTTACATAATAAGGGGACCTAACGGTTACTTGGGCGCGGTAACTAACAGACTAAGGTGGGGACGCCCGGAAGAGGAATCTGTAGAACCCATAATCGAATCTGCACACCGATATGAGACAAGTGTAGAATCAGAAATGAAGATAATAAATAGACCTTGGTGGCTAATTCAGCAGTCGTCTCTAATTCATCCAGGGTTTTATGAAGCCCCCCAACGTTCGGAACCTCAATCGGTTCCCCGGTTGTTCCTACAATAAACCACTTCTGCTTTACCCCATCGTACAACGGGCGAAGCGCCGGGAACAGCTTTGTGTCGTCTACAGAAAGGGAGAGGGGTGTGCCGCGAGGATATTTGTAGTTCTCGCAATACTGCTTTGCATAAATGAATGTTTCGTCCGTAATGCCAATTGGAAAGCGTGGAGTAGTTGATATGACATGCCTGAACTTGCTTATCCCTACCGACGGATCCGCAGCAGACGTTGTAGCGGTCGGCTTATTAGATTTGGGACGGGGATTGAAGAAGGGATGAGCGGCCGGGTCATGTCGGCCCAGTGACTCCGATAGCTTAGCAAGCTTCTTTTTCCGTTCGTCACCGTCGTTGACCGCCTCTGGAGCTCTCTTCACCCCACGAGTACCGGGAATAGGAACATCGACGACAGGACCCTCAAGAACCATGGGGATGCTTGCTCCAGCTGTACTTGTGAAGATCCCTGTATGTCCCGCACCACTGTCAATGAACGTGTCATTTATGTCGGGATTCACGGCAAGAAGGTTTTCTGAAAGGTCGGTCGGGTCAACGATTTGACGCTTCGATGTCTCCATACGCTATAAGACACTTATCAGTATCGCATTCAATCATACTGCCACAAATTTATGTACCTTCGTGGACAATGAATACTTCGCAATGTTGCTGCAGGCCCTCATGCGCATGGCCTTGGCAGTTTCGGACGTCCAGAGCGGATCTCCCAGTGTGTTATGTGTGAGGGCATTCACGGAAATTATGGGACAGTTGAAGCTGTCCGTTTGAGTGGTGCACGGTAAGTCATTTGTAACCGTGAACTTTGCATGTGCAAAATGCTCCTCAGTCCATGTGTCTAGAGCTAAGAAAAAGTCCCTCGGCCGCTTCCAGCCTAGTGAGTCCCCGTATCGAATATGTTGCTCCTGGAAGTCAACTGAACAGGCTGTCCAATGTTTCGGAGGTCGGTAAAGGACGCAATAGAGGTGTGTATGATCTACACTCTGGAACAATGTCCCGTATTTCTGAAGGTGCCCCAGGATTGGATGAAATGGCCGGTGCACCGTCCTTGGTCGGAAGAAGCAGCTGCATGAACTGCGCGAAGGTTGTGTTGACAATAATAGTGCTGTCGTTTTCTGCAGATGCCCTCAGTCATATAGACAGAAGTTCAAGCATCGCATCGACGAGGTTTCCTCCGAGGTAATCTTCCGAAAAGAAGCTCGCTAAATCCAACACAGGTATCCCAGCGAAGCCACGCAAACTACCATGCCATCCGATAACCTTCCACAAACCCTGCACCATGCGCTTCATCTCCAATTCCTCCGCTGTTTTCCCAGTATTGCTCAACCAGAACTCTGCATGAAGCCAGCGGTCCTTGGCTTCCCATGCATCAAGTATTTCGCCCCAGTAAGTCAAAACCCAGAATGGCAATGCGATCTCCGAATTGAGCGAGGTATGGAATGATTTTCTCCCGTCAAACCAAGTCTGACCGAATGCATCCATAAGCTGTCGCTGTGTCCTGCGGGTCGGGACAGCAAGGAATGGTAAAACCTCTTCCATCTCTGAGATTGCCACTACATCAGAAAACCGCGCGGAATCATCGTCCATGGCGTCATCAGCAACCGGTGGCAGCTCGAACACCGAGAGCTGCCCGATAGACATCGTCTTAGCTGGGAGGTTTTTGTTGAAAGAAGAGGGGATTTTTAGGATATGGTGTCTCGCTGTCTCCACTATTGCAGGGACATCACAGTATGTTTTGCCACAAGAAATCCACTGGGTGGGTTGCCAATTTGTGGTGAAGTGCTGGTCTGCATCATCATCGTTCATGATTATGTCGTCCATAGCTTGCAATTAGGGGTGCCCGAGAGTTGTCAGAGAGGTAGAAAATTGTAGAAACTTGTGCAAGATCAAAATCAAACCAGCCGTGTCAAAGAAATTTAGATTATGTGGCCTATTCATCAGTAAAACTACATCTTTGTCTTTGACGTCTTTGGCGTCTTGGGCAAGACGTCAAAGACGTCAAAGATGCATAAGACGTGATCTTGTCAAAGACGCGCATCTTTCGCTAGACAGATTCAAAAGTCTTAGAAAGACTCCGCGTCTTGGGCAAGACCTCTAAGATGTACCGTGTCTTGGGCAAGATATTTTAAAGACGGCTAGAAAGACACTCAAAGACACACCAAGACACTTAAAGACACACACAAGAGCAACCAAAAAAACATATATTGGTGGGATAGTACTAGTTACAAGGCCGAGTACATACAGTAACTTCGGCGCATCGTTCCCGTCCGTGCCTGGATGGGTGGCAAACGCGTTGCCAGTCGGGGCACGGCAGGCACGAATGGACTCGAAGATGGCATGTGAGTAATGATGGAGAGGGGTAGATATGTAGGACATACCGATGTGTGCACTGTGCAAGTACGAGCAGATGCCCGCGAGCGGGAAGACACCACCCTGCGGCGACTGAGTGAAACGGTGATAAGCTAACGAATTTCCCGGGGGGGGGGGGGGGGGGGTAGACGTACCTGCTACCTGAGCATGGACGTCGGCGTCAGAGTGTGATGGCTTCGAGGAGGGACCTTGCGGCAGTCTAAAGTCAGAAGCGACCGCGAGCAAACTTGAAGACAGAGTGAATTTGTCTTGGATCGCTTGGCCGCTTGCGTGTATATGGGGTGCTTGAGGGTCTGGCTGAGGGCTTCAATTGGGTGTTGAAAGGGCTGGAAGAACGGCTTGAGGGCCTTGAAGGACTTGCATGTGTTGCGGCACAGCCTTGAAGCCTAGAGGAGGGAAGGCAAAGCAGGGGCGTAGAGCTTGCAGGGTGAGGACAGCGAAGGGCTAGCAGCGAAGAAGAGATTGACGCGGAGGGTTGGGAGCGAAGAGGCCAGCTAGCGACGTGCAGGGAAGCCCCGGGACTGTGACCACGATGACGAGAGAAACTGGCCGAGCGCGGGATGAGGGGATGCACATGGTGAGGGAAGCGTGAGAGAGTGCGCGGAACGACCGCAGGCAGTGGCTTGACGATGACGAGAAGGGCTGAGGTGGGGAGGATGGCAGAGGCAGATGAGGGGAAGACGAGAGCGACGACGTGGCACTTGTCAACCACCGATCAGTGATCGGAGTTTCAATTGACTTAGCTAAATTCAAGCGAAATTTGTGCTCATCGCCATCATCTGCACTTCTGTCCAAAATGGCTCGTTTGAGAAAATTGCAGAGCAGGAGCTAGATGTGCCAGATACACCAGATATGCCGGACATTACCAGAGAAAAAATATTTTTGTGATTAAATATTGTTTACCGGCCCAGACGATTCCTAAAGACCTAAGATTCGGCTCCTAAGACCAAGATGCTCCAAGAGGTGTTGCCAAAGACGAAAGATCCATCCACAAGACCAAAGACCGCTCTCCAAGACGAAAGATCCCAAAGACAAACATGTAGTTTTACTGATGTTATACATAGCATTGTCTGAAATAGACAAATTTGGTCGAAGAAATGCCAGAGAACGGGCAGCCACAGGAGGACCGATGACGTGCTTGGGTCGCGATCAAATGTCCGAACTCTGGATCAGGCCTTGGCCTGGTGAAGCCCATTGTCCGGACTTTGACTCAGAGTTTTTCGATTGCTGGCCCCATTTGTCCGGACTCTGGCGGTGACTTTAGTGGGCCAAATCACAATTTTTGTCCGGACTCGGGATCCGACCGACCAACCGGTCCTGACGTTTTTTGCACCGGTTGGCACGTGCTACGGTGATCCGAGCTTACGTCAAGTGCGGCACATAGCTTTTTTTTTTTTTTTTTTTTTTTGGAGTGTTTGGGATAATGAAATTCAGTCTGCAGAAGCATTCCAAAGGTCATCCGCTGGGTCTACCAGATAAATCCAGTTAATGCCGGGGAAGTTGTCCAGGGAGGAAATGCCATTACGCACAAGTACCATAGTGTGGGACTCCAGCCGTAATAAATTTATCCTATCCCATTTCTTGGATCATTCAATGTCAATGGCTGTATACCCACTAAAACCCCCACTGTGTAAGTCCAATCGTCCGGCAGAGCAGCTTCGTTCATTAGTAGACCACTCCATGTTCTTAGGACAAGATCTTTATTCAGCGCAAGATTACCAAATTTCATTTTATTGGTGAGGATTCGATCTCGTCCTAGTGCGGAATTCACAGATTTCAGCCATCGGTTGTGAATCTCAACATCTGTAATGTTACGGTGTGGGTTCTTTAGAACCTTATCATTCCGGATGTTCCAGATTGTGTGCCAGGCTGTGGATACCAGAATGGCAAATAATCGTCCCATCGCAGGGATCAATTTCCCATTTGAGTGTTTAAATTTAACTAGGTTGCAACCCAAGATAAGTCCCCAGCTGAGGAGGGGCCAGTTTGAATATTTCATGGTCCAGAGGTCCTCAGTCAGTTGCCAAATTAATTTTGCCCCTGAGGCATCACATTCCATCGCAATGTGTTCAAGGCTCTCCGGGACACCACATGTCGGGCAGACTGCAATAGCTTCAAGATTGTCAATGTGTGTCCAGAAGTCACCGACTCTGAAAATGTTGTGAATCGACTTCCAAAATAATTCACGGTGAAGTCGTCTCAGATTTGTGGAACGTATAGATTTCCAAATCATTTCGTCGGTAGGAGTGTAATCAGAGACTTCATGCACGGAGCACCGGATACGATCTAAGTTGATAAATGTTGCCTTCCTGAACGGCTCTGAGTGTCTGCCCTTAATGACTTTTGTAAAGATTCGCTGTGAGCCTTGTGAGATTAGAATACCCGGGCAGCTGAACATCAAATCGATTTGGGTATCAACCTCCAGTGGAGGGTATGAATGAATGCCTGTGGTTACAGGGAAAGTAATCATTGTCTGCTTGAACTGTGTCCGTGCAACACGCTCATTCAGCGCTGCAAATACTGCTTTGAAGAGCAGGAAACTTGGGTCTAACATGTCATTTTCAGATTTTGTTCTCTCTTTAATCAAAGTTTTGAGCAGAAAGTCGGATGAAGAGCATAGTAGTAAGGGGGCATTGCATGGGATTTTCTGCAGCACTGTGAGGGTAGCCCCCAATATCCCTGATCTGAAGTTGATTTTTATGGTTGGATCGTCAAATGTGAGGTTCACAGTTGCATCCTCATTGAGCTCATCAGAAACAATTTTGAATCTTGCCATAATTTGAGGATCATACTGACCAGCACGCAGGACCTTGATATGTATAAAGGTTGTTATTTGATCAGGGACTGGCTCCAATCGGAGTTGTCGTCGTGCTGGAATCTCCTTCATTGAATCATCCCCAGCGAAGATCCGCCAGCCCTTCTTGGTGCTGGCTAATCTGAAGTTTGGATCATAGGTCATTGGTTTATCAATTTCTATCTCTCCTTGGTTAGCTTCCAATTCGTCTGCTGTCAGTTTAAGCTCGTCACAAAGGTCAGCCGTTGGAGCTAGCGGATTCCACTTTGGCATTATACAGTCTACGCGGCACATAGCCAAAATGGGAATGTGTCGTGTTTGCGCAATGTGTCGCAAATCATCTCTATGTGCCGCACATCAAATCTATGTGCGCACTCCATCTTGTATATCCTCGTTCTGCGCCGAGCACATCGCTGTCGTGCGTCTCGCATCTTTCCCTCCTTTTCCACGATTAACTGACGACGACTCTGCGCAGTGGCTCCACGGGCCCAGATCCATCAGGAAATCAGCACCTCGCAGCTCGCTGATCCGGCTTCATAATGCTGGATAATCGCCATCAGCACTATGAGCTGACATAATCTGATGAGCCGGCTGATACTGCCGGATTATGGGTCTAAAGGAGCTAGAGAGATCCATCAGCGCGGATGGTGTCTGACGAGTTTGCTGTCTTGCGGACAGCATCCTTGCTAGTTTGTCATCTGGCAGGTAGTATCCTCATATTCACTTGCGAGCTATGGTCAGCACAGCTGCAAGGGACCTGCTCATCCTTTCCATCGCCGAATATTTGATGACACGACCAAGACAGATATAGAAAAAGATATAGATTTGCGTCAGGGAAACAGTATAACTACAAGGCCCCATCTCCATTACAGCACACTAGTCCCCGAGTGTGGACCCAGAGGTAACCAATGTGCAATGGGGAGCAATAGATGAGGCAGGCATCGGGGGAACTTCCTGAAGTACAATTAGATGGGATAGTCACGAAATAACGGTTGTGACGTACTTGATCCATCAGGGTGGGGGCTCATTGGTGCACTCCCTTGCCTTAATCTACCCAGAGGACAATCAACAGCATGCAAAGAGACCAGTCAGTTGAGCCCTGGATATAAGGTGTATAGCATACCTTCAATTGAGCCAGACACCGTAGAGGAGAAAGAAAGACAATAAAAGGGGGGAAAGGGAACACAAATGCCACAGACAGCAGTTCAGTGCAGCCAATGCACGGTAAGAAAATGCCACAGGCAGCGTTTGCATGCGAACAATGCACGAAGGGAGAAGAAGAAAAGGTCACACGCAGCATGTGCATCAACATAGCAGAGGGGCTGTGTCATGCGGTGGCAGGACCTTGCGCGTTTGCAGTGGCTAGAGTGGACTGAGCCGCATGGGGCCTTTGAACGCTTGGTGTCAGCAAAAGAGGTTTCAACGGCATTGAGAGACAGCACGGGGGGTTCGATCGAGCGGGTACGGAGCAACGGAAACTGGGGCGCCAGAATACTAGAAGACCAAGGATGCAGCATACCGTAGTCCGAAGTCCAGCATTGTCCACAATATCCACGTGTTGGCTCGGGAGCTTCACATCACTTGAGGCCTTGAGGGAGGGGTGGCCAGCAGAATACAGAGGCAGATTGATGCGCGAAGAATCAGAGAGGAGGAGGAATGATAGTGGTGGAAGGCAGGAAGAGAGATGACTCAAGCATCAACCAACATCCATCAGATCACGCCATCGCCATGTGATCAGTTGGAGTTTAAATTGACTTGGTGTTTCATTTTGTCGACTCCCTTCAAGTTCAAGACTCTGTCTTGTATGTTCACACCGACGGACCTCATGCTTCACTGGATAACCCATCTTCAATCTTCACTATTTATTATTTAGTGGACACCAGGAATTCAATATGCTTTAATGGACAATCAATTTTGGCTGCAAGCCGTTCACGCCTGTTCACGAGTACTATAACCAAAGATTACTGTAACATACTTAGATGTGTCCATTTATTTATTTTTAATCGCCTTTCTACATACTTGGATATGGTGGATGCAAAAAATGGCACCCACGGAGGTTTGGCTACTTAGTCTGATGCTCAACTCATGTTGACCCATAAGCACTCAAGGTTGACCACCAGACTGACTGCCATCTGTACTATATTATGAGGCACACGAAATCTGATAACAAGCTCACGAGAGCTGACGATGCCTGGCATGCAAGCTTAAGTTGATTCCTGCTGACCCTTCCCGACTGTCAAGCCCATGCATATATATAAAGGGTTTACAGCCCCATGGGTGCCGTTGAGGCTATGGGGAAGGGGTGGGCCTCGAAAGAGAACCCTCTACGGTGGGTACCACAGAGATTTACAACAAATGGCTGAAGACATTAAACACTGTTCTGCAACGTGATCGTATACTCACCAATAAGACAAAATTTGGACCACTCGCACTCAACAAAACTATTGTATTGAAGACTTGGAGTGGTTTGCTACTGGATGAAGACTCTCTGCCAGACGGCTGGACATATGAGGGGGTTTTAGTGGGTATGCGACCCATGACAGACAGAAATGGGATAGGTTAAAATTATTCGGGTCGGAGTCCCACACTGATTTAACAAAGTGCGTAACGGCATTTCCTCCTGGACAATCTCACGGCGATCTGGCATATAACCAGAAACACAAGCGGATGAGCTTGGAATGCTTCTGCAGACTGAGTATTCATTATCCCAAACGCTCCAAAAAAAAAAAAAAAAAAAAAAGAGCTGACGATGCCATATACGGCCCGGTGGGATGTAAATCAGATGGCATCAAATCATGAGCGTCATCTGTTCAAACACGGCCATCGCAAATTTCCTGATGTCCGACGGCCTCTGCCCCGCATGCTTCACGCCGTCCTCGCAGACCGGCCTCGGTCTTGCCCTAGGACACCTGCTCCTCCTGCATTCGTCCCGCGCATGCCCTTCCCTCGCGCTCGCCGTCCCCGGAGTTCAAGTACTCGTCCCAATCCGCCGCCTCCTTCGTGTTGTATTCGACCTACTCATCCACCCCGCTGCGATCTCCGAATGTGACCCGTCATCGGAGGAGGAGGACGCCACGGACAATTCCTTCCCCACGCTCGGGATCGTCACGCGCGTCGCGGGGTGGGTCTTGCTCATCGGGATTCTGGGGGGCGCAGCCGCAGGTCCGGGACGTGAGCGTGGATTCTCGCGGATTGCTTTGCGTTGTGCTGCCGATGCTTTCTTGTGGTTCCTTTTACTCCTGATCATCTCATCGTTCCATTTCGATTGTAGCTTGCAACTCCATCTTGATTCGTTCAGTCTCGCTGCACTCACAGTGTACTCCATCACATTCCACTGACATATCTTGTACATGTACTATTCATACAATTGACGACTCTTCGTTTCCAGGCATATCTATACAAATCATGTCTTGACGATGGCTTCGGGGACATGAGCAGGCGTCGACAAAACGCAGGGCCTTGCGACTCCCAAGGCCCCGAACTGGGCCCAAGAACGATGAAATGTGCTCATTGGAAAGTCGGTTTTTGAAATATGGACACCAAACGGGTGTCTATCGGTAAGTTCCTGGAGGCTGAAGACTCGGAGGGAAAAACCTCAGGCATCTTTTTTAATTCGTCAAGGATTCAATTGTTTTGGATGGCAGCCTCTTGGATTAGTCCAACCGCTTGGTCGAGAACACCAGGGATGGCGGGGGCCGGAAAGAGGGAGCACCAAATTCCATTCATATATTAACTCCCAGTGTACTCGACCGATTTAGTTTCCCAAGAAAAAAATTGGCTCAGCACCTGGTGTTGGCGTAGACCTGGGTGGTGAAGCACTACAAAATGCGAGTGTCAGTCGGCGAATTGACGTGTTAGTTAAAACGCACGTTGTAGTTGTCCGCATTGATCACAGAATTGGCGTCGGATAACGCTTGGTCAGATGCACAGCCGTAAATAACGTCGTCGGTTCCGGATGTCGCGTGGGTGAGCTAGAGGCTTAGGTCAGACCAAGTATTGATTGTTATTTTCACACAGTGAATGTACCTCGTGCAGGGTTGTTCCACCGCGGACATTACGCGATGCCACCGAAGTGCCGCTGCAGAGGCTGGTAGAGGGGACCTCGCTGAAGAAGATGCTACAGAAGTATATCTGTGGAATGTATATGAGAATTGGGATGTTCATAATGAAACGTGCTCGGCGACTCACGTTGGTCGTAGAGATCACGGTGTACGCAATAACTCCAGCGGTGCAGACCCCGAAAGTGTCTGTGCAGCTCAATCTAAATTCGCAAGTTAGCCTAGCGGTTGCCTCGGCAACAACGACGAATCTCACGTTCTGGTAGAGCTACTCTCGTTGGCAACAGCATTCAGGACAGACGTAACTCGCGAGGTAGCAATGGCACCGAAGTACGCACGGTACAACGTGTCGGTTGCGCCTCTGGAAGTGACATAGCTTGAAGCAGTTGAGGCGAGGGTCTTTGCCTCTGTGTAGCTAATGTAACTCAAACATGAGAGAGCATTGAGATACATATGGAAATAAAAGGCGAACCTCGCATCAATGAATGTTTTCCTGGAGGCCGTTGTGCAGATATCACGAGAACGCCTGTTAAGAGCAGGCTCACGCCGGCCAACATCTCCAGTGACCGCAATGGTGATGGGGCTGGACAAAATCTCAACCGTGACCAGGTCTGAGCGGGCCGCGATTTTCTGGGTGGTAGGTGCGGTCTGGAAAGTGGTAACCGGCGCGAAGGTGAATGGACCGGTGCCAACGGAGGCAAAGTCGTATAGCGCCGAGACTACACATTTCGACGTCAATTGACAAAGACAGAAGCTGTGTGAAGATGTTTTACCGTCGTGGACGAGGGTTACGCTTTCCCCGGCGGGGATCGTCGTGTATGCGCTGTCGTCAGCCTCCTCGAGCGAGACAGAGAGCTTAAATTCGATTCAGTATGATTGCACATTGGCTTCCGCTCCATGCTCACCTTTACGCCCACGAACGGGACTACGGTTCCATTGCGCGTGACGGTGAAGGAGCGAGTAGGGAGCTCGGCATCCAGAACCGTTGCGTATTTGAGAACCTTGATATACTCTGCGCCGGTATTGGTTACAACCGCAGTGAGCGTAAGGTCACTGATCGAGTGGACGCTGCTGGACGGGCCCGTGAGCTGAACTGAGATTCCGTTGGACCGTTTGAATGGGCCAGCAAGAACGACAGCCGCGAAGGAAAGGGTGAAAAGACGCGAGAAAAACATCTTGGAGTAGGGTAGGTGCTTGGGATCGAGAAGCTCGAGCTCTTTCCCGGTGCTGGACTGATCCTTTATACCAACCTCTTATCTTGGAGGAAGTGTCGGCATGTGGAGGATAAACGACCAAGGAAAAGAGAAGCTGTGTGGATCCAAAGGCTCTATCCAAGTTGTAGAGGAGCGCGTGGGCTTCAATTTTTGCAGCAATCAAGAACCATGTCACAAGCCCGCTGGATTACTGACTATCAGATACCATTTTCGTTGAATAAAACTGCAGCTGTTGTGGTTACCCCGTCATTAATCCGCAAGATAGACCACCGTCCATGCGGAATGTTTCACAACGTCAATCGTCGTTCAGGATGAAGTGGGACAAAGCACCGCGAGGAAAGGATCGACGAAAACCCGTCAAAGGTCAAAGAGTCCCACTCGCCATTAGCCTTGGGGTGTCAGAATGCGATGGAATCGTCAGGAGCAGCAGAAACGTGCGGTCCCGCTGCCGAAGCATGGCGGGACCATGCGTACAGTGAGAGAGCCAAGAATTTCTGGCCGTCAATAGGGTGTTTCATAATTAAAATTTCGACCCCAACTTGAGCCCCAACTTGAGCCCCAACTTGACCCCAACTCAGCCAAAGTTGGGGCTCAAGTTGGGGACTCAATTGTGAAACACCTGCACTCCCATTTTACCAGAAATTGGGCTCAACTGAGCCTCAACTTCAAAACCACAACTTCAGATTTCTTCTCACAAGCAGTTAAGCAGGTTTGTCGGGAGCTTGAGTCGGGCATCGGGATGGTGGTGCTCTGAAATATAGTTGTATTTCATGTGCCTAGCCTTGTAAATGGTTTTTGGTGAACTTGAATCATATGGTTATTTGCCTGAACTGCACTACAATTATTTTAGAGGTAGTTTGGGATGTCGCGGGAGTCGAGGCGGGAGACCGACGGCTGACAATGGAAAGATCAGAGTGGTTACATAATGATTGCGGCGGCAAAGGCCCGAGTGACCGAGGTTAGCCGAAGTTGGGGCACGAAGTTGGGGCATCAAGTTGGGGTCGAAGTTGGATGTCAGATCGTGGGTATAGGCACGATTTGACATCCAACTTCGTTTCCCGAACTATTTGGTGCCCCAACTTGACCTCAAGTTGAGGTCCGAGTTGCGGCACAAGTTGGGGTCAAAATTCTAATTATGAAACACCCTAATGATAACCAAGACCTTGGACAATTATGGAAGTATAAATGAACCCAGAAAGCCAAGCTTGTCTTAGGTTCCCCAGCACGCAGATAGACGCTGATAGGTCGGCCTTTGTGTGAATGATGTGGTGCGGCAGCCAAGGGTTGGTGGCGGCAAGTCAAGCCAAGCCTCTGGCGCATGCATGTGTTGCTCCAGAGAGGATTAGAGAAGCACCGTGGTTTGAAAGTTGGCACCGAGAAAGTCGCTTGTCATGGTGGCTGTGCCTTATTTCTTTCCACGTGTTAGGCCAAACGCCGGTCCGGCCACATCGCGTTTTTGACATTTTGCTTGCGGGAGCTTGTACAATGCAAAAGCTCTAAAAGACCGAAAGCTCGTGAGCCGCAATGGTCGGATTTTTGGAGGACTCGGAGGCGCACACCTCGCGCGACATCGATCCTCGGGGGCTCAGTCGTACTAGTCTAGTTTTACTTGCCGGCTGATAGCCGTAGGTCAAGCTTTCCGCCGCATCTGTCGCGCTGCGCGCACTATGCGCGTGCACGTCCTGTAAAGTGTCGGGAAACCATGAGGGGCTTTCTGACTGTCAACCTGCATCTGCGTCTCAATTTATTTCATCGTGATTCCTTCGGAAATGCAAAATTTTGTTCGTGCGAATTTGTGCACAGCCACACGATCCCAAGCAAAAAGGTGCACCACAGGCCCAAATTAATTAATTGACCGTTCTTTAAGATTTTGCTTATTCGGCAGTGCTCATCAATTTTCACATGTTGGTTCTTTCTCCATAAGGCTCAGTAGCTCTTTGCTCTCTCTCCTGCCGTCCGCTCCGGTACCTCATCGGTTTCTTGAAGAAACATGGTATCAAGGTTCAGAAGCAATGTCTTCACAAGTCAATGACTCAGGTCGATGGACTGGGGCAAGTGCTCCGACAGCATAAGACTATTGAGTGGTGGGAGTATACGTCACCACGTCCCAATTCAACTTGGCACATGGATGGCCATCACAAACTCATTAAATGGGGTATCGTGATACATGGTATCATCGATGGATACAACCGAATGGTTGGACAGCACATATCTTCCTTGTCTGTGGTTTTTAATACTCCTTTTACTCAGGTTGTTGACTTGCGGGCAAGCACAAACAATCGGGCAGCAACAGGCCTTGACCTCTTTCTCCAAGCAGTCCAAAAGTATGGGGCTCCTTCGCATGTTCGTGGTGATCATGGTGGAGAGAATATTGAAGTGTCTGTGTGGATGATAAAGTATCGAGGATCATTCCTATGGGGAACATGAGTTTTCTTACATTGTACTGTGGACCGGTGTAGTTGATCCTTTGTTATCAGATCCATGCATAACACGTGCATTGAGTGTTTATGGGTTGAGGTTGGCACCCAATTTGCACGCTCTTGGCGGGGCTTCTTTCGGTGTCTTTCGCGTCTCCACTGCTTTGATCCTGACAATCCTCACTGTCTTTGGCTATTGCATTACCTATTTCTGGATGACATCAACGACGATTGCCAGGAATTTCAAGAAACCTGGAACCACCACCCAATCTCATGCAAGGGACATGAGCAAACACCAGCGGTAGATATCACAAGCTCATTTTGATCAGTGGTGCCTGATAATTTTGTTCAGGACATGCATTTCATCGGTGAATTAAAATATGGGAAGTATGCTGATGATTTTGATCACATCCACCCGGATGTAATGCAGTGCTACAGGGACGAGGGTACTAAGACAATAAGCTATCATGACCCAGAAACTCACAGTCGATATACATAGATGATTTGGATGTGGCAATTGTGAACAATCAATACCACCATATCCGCCATGAAGCTGTCGAGGTTACTCAAAGTGAATTCCCATTCAACAGCAAGGAAGCAGGGGTCATTTTCTCCAATGCACTTAGAGAGATCAAGGCTGCTGAAATAATTCCTGAAGACTTGGGAGTCTCCGAAGCCGAGTGGGAGGGCAGATTCTATGGAGAGACGGAGTGGATCAAGGTTGGTAAAAAAAAATGTCGAAATTGTTCTTCCATTCAGCATATGGTGGCCACGAACAGTTGCATGGGCACAAGGTTTAGAGCTTATGGTCAGAATTCAGGTGCCCCGTGCGGGCAAGGGAGGCAAGGGCTGTGATTGCCCTGGCTTCAAGCTGAAGGAGGGCAATGACGAAAAGTGCAGGACCTGTAAACACCGTGAAAAACTACACAGGCGCACCATATCAGAGGTTGTTTCTAGCTTCAGCGACTTGAAGCCACTTGCATCCAAGAACATCACGGATTTGGACGCTCGCCGCGAGAGTAACACAGGATTTCGCCCAAAGGAAAAAACAGCCAGTTCAAGCAAAGGACAGGTGGTCTGTTGTGTTTCCATTCAACTGGACACCATCGAGATACTCACTTGTATTCTAGAAAAAGACAAGCATGAGCATCCCCCAAGACCAATGTACAGTCAAAGTCGGGAGTATCCAGGTGATCACATCCAGACTTGATGTATGTCGTTGCTATGATTCTTGATTCAGCTGTAACTGATACCACACCAGAAAGATGGCCAGCCTCGCGACACCAAGAAACCCTCAAACCAAGAAAGGGAGAAATTCCGACAGTATGGGCTCGCAGTATTCAAGGCTCCAGCTAGCCACTCATCACAGAGTTCCCTCGAAGATTTATCGTACACTTGGATGGGAAAAGGCACTGGAGCCTGCCCTGGCAGGGAAGGACCTCCCATTGGAATCTGAAGCAGAGCAAATGTCGACAGGTCCGTCATGCAGTCGCAAAGGAAAAGCCCACGCTGTCAGTGTCAAACCAGCGTCCGAAGCAGAAGCAGAATTATCCGATGACGAGCTGTCGGACTTGTCAGCCTCACTGCCTGATGTTGATGAGCCCATCGACGCTGTCAAGTTGGAGCTTGAAGAGAACCCAACCACTGACTCGGAGGCTCCTCGTCGCAGCTCCTGATTGTCACAAGTCAAGGCGGAGTCGGCAGCGGAAGACAAGGGTGATGGTGATCCGATTGAAGTCAATGTTCACAACGTTCACAGTCAACCTGCCTCCCAATCGCAGGAACCGCTATTCATTCCTGGAGAGGATTCAGACCAAGACATCATCTGCTTGGGCAACAACGGACTCCCGGAAGACTCTGATCTCAACGAAGGGCTGTATGCTCAGGAATTCTATACTACTATGGTTGACACTGACTTTTCCTACTATGGCAGGGCAATCTTGAAAGCGCTCTGCTTTGCCTTCGTTCGACATCTCAGACTCCGAATAGGTGGTACCCAGTGGGAAGCAGATCCGATCCGAATCCCGTAGCTCTCATCATAGTCAGTGTACACCTAGACACGACTCGGAAGTATAAATTCATGTTCTTTCAGGCAGTGTGGGCGGTAATACTTCCCAGCACAACAGCAGGGGCCGTTTGCCTTCTCTTGGCCCCACAACCTCTTCTACAAAGTCCAATGCCACTCCGAAACTATCAGTGCCCTCCACCACTCACACTGGCAGTACAATAGCCTCAACATCGACTGACATAACTTCGGTTACGTCGGTCACATCTTCTGCGGGTCCCTCAACACTCGACTGCCTCCTGGGCAGGCACACCCTCAGGACATACACCCCCCTACCCCAAAGGCCGGTCTCAAAGTTCCGAAGCCTACTATCAATCCTTGGTCATAGATTTCCATCATCTCTAGTGATTAAAATTGTCACCACTCCTTTACCAATTCCTCAATGCTGAACTCTACTCATTTAGTAACAGTCTTTACTGAATTCTTTGATACCTTAGATCACATGAATTTAATTTTCTGCTCTTTATTATTGTGCACGATGAATGCCTTCAACAGCCAAATTTGATGGACTCGGATGGCAACATAGACAAAGTGCATGACTTCTTTGTCTTTACCAGGCCGGAGGACCCGATTGAAAGTGTCTCGACATACCATCTTCGCGAGCAGCTGAGCAGCACATATGTGAGTCAACATGTTTTTTGTATCATAAATTTTGTGTTGATGCCTGACACAGTGTCCACGAACATCACCTGGCTCCCACAAGCTCTGTGGATGTCTCCTCCTCACCGTCTTCCTCCACAACAGGCTAAAGTACATACTGACCGGCAATCAGTTATCAAGCAACACTTGATTAATGGACTGGTATGTCTCCAGCTATCCTCTTAGAGCCGAGATACATCAACCTACCTCCTGCCTCGTGCCTGAGCCCGCGTGTCTGGTCCATCTCCTTGCTTCAGCTGCGCCGTTTGCCCTCACCTGCCTCTGTGCCGAGATTCGCGCTTTGATTGAGCCCTGTTATATCCATGCTTTCTTGGTCCATGACTTTCCGGTCATGTCCGGTACTGGAACCTGGAACCGGACGGAATATTCTCGGACTCATCACGGATCACCGTGTTTTTACGCAATGAAGGATTACTGAGCGTTTCCCGTTTATCCGTCTTTATAATCCTTCTTCTTATTGTCCATTTCTCCGACATCACTTCTTCATCCTCTTTGGGACTCGTATTATTGTTATGTCCGACAGGTCACCTGACTCGCACCTTTTTAGGAATACAATTAGGACTTAGCTATATAAACCCTTAACATATGCCATGTACTTCAGTTTGATAATTAACGTTGCTTTGCTCTACGCTTTGCACTGAGTCGTCCTCTGGTTAATTCCTCCGGTCCACTTTCCTTCACTGGCCTCGGTAGTACGCACATCCTACTGTCCTGTGGTGCTTGTGTTATCTCCCCATATACTTTCTGGAAGTTCCGATCCTCTGGTTCCCAGTTCCGGTTCCGGACTCATTCATCTTGTTCTTCCTTCGGCTCGGTATATAACAGTATTATCAAACTCACCTATCCTGGCTGGTTATGTCACACCTTCCCTCTGATCCTGTGACACCCAATATCTCTGAGGAACGTCGCAAATCTCGTCTCTACTCGCAGATTGTTCCTTTATCTTCACCCTCTCATTCCATGTCGACTATTCCCTCTGGACAAATTGCTCTTCCTCCTAACGTTGCTATTCGCACACACCGGACAGCTGCAACAACAGCTCCGGTATCCCTCTCCGCTCTGACAATCTTTCCGGTTAATGTTCCGGGACTTGTTCAAAGTCCTCGCACTCCAGAGAATCCTACTGTTTTTCCTCGATCTCCATATCTGGATCGTGCTCGAGTCGTTCAGCTGAGCACTTCACCGATCCCTTATCCTCCTATTGTTGAGGATGTGGAGGAATCCGGCTCTACCAGACAACCTCCGGTTCCTCAGGCCGAGGAACCCGGCGATGGCAGTAGCGATCATACACCCTCCGGTTCGGAACACGGAGACCCTCCTGATCCCGACGATGTTGGAGGTGATCTTCCCGGAGATGGCGGAGGCGGTGGTCATCCAGGAGGAGGTGGTGGAGGTGGGGGTGGTCCTGGTGGTCCTGGTGGCGGTCCTCCTCCCAGACCCGGACATGGACCCGGTCCGGCGGGACCTCCTCCCCCAGATCCCGAGTCTGCGGAGCAGTTGCTTGTCAGCACTATCTGTACATTCCGGGATGCAATTCAGTCTTATGTCACACATTCCTCAGCTCCACCTCGTTCTACTCGCTCGAATCTCCGCAACCCAGATACTTTTGATGGCTCTGACCCCGCGAAACTCCAGTCTTTTCTCACTCAGTGTTACCGGCATTTTGCGGAACGTCACCAGGATTTTATCTCGGATGATGACAAGATCTTCAATATCATGTCATATCTCTGGGGCACTGCTCAGCAGTGGTTCGAACCAAATCTTTACGACTCCGGTTCCGTTCCGGCTTGGGACGGAAATTTTCCACGCTTTATTCAGGAACTCCAGGAGAATTTTGGTCCGCAAGATCCGGTGGGAGATGCCGAAGATCTCATCCGGTCTTGCCGGATGAAATCTGGAGACCGGATTGCCACTTATATCATCGGTTTCGATCCTCTCGCAGTCCTTACCCAATGGGGCGATAATGCCCTGCGACATCAATTCTACGAGGGTCTTCCTCGCCGGCTCAAGGATGAAATGGTTCATCACAACTATGTCAACACCTTGCTTGGGATTAAAGATATTGCCCGCCGGATTGATGCTCGCCATTGGAAACGCGAATTGGAGAAACAGCGAGAGCGGGAGCATGAGAAGATTAGCAGTGGTGGTACTGGTTCCGGTAATTCCGGAAACTCCGGAAATTCCGGTCAACAGTCAAAGGATCACAAGGGCGTCAACTCGTCGTCTAAACCGTCTAATTTCACTTCCGGTCGGAAACCTTTCGGAAAGCAGTCTGGCAACCCTACTTCGTCATCATCTGCGACGAAGGCCACTTCTGATAGACTGGCTCAGCAGTCTTCCGGTCGGACTCCAAAGCTGTATGCTGACAAACTCGATAAGCATGGGAGACTCACCAAGGATGAAAGAGAACACCGATATCGACTCAATCTCTGCATGTTCTGCGGAGGTACCGGTCATTCAGCTTTGGAGTGCCGGAAGCGTCCGGAATACGCTCAGGCCAAGGCGGCATCTGCGACGGCTGAAAAGCCTGCTACACCCGCCGAAACCGCCGAGTCAAAAAAGTAATCAGTAGCTCGGATACCTCAGCATCCGGTCCAAGTTGTGTTGACTCCGGGGTGCTTCCTGAGGTTTGCCTCAACGCTTCCACTCTTTCCCCTGATGCCCTTTACGTCGATCTTCATGTCTCTACGTTCCGGTCAGACTATACCCATTCCGGTCCGGAAGAATATGCAACCATATCTCTTTCCTTACTGTCACGAATTGCGTCAGGATTCAAAATCCACTTGCGAACTCTTATTGATTCTGGTTCTTCTCATTGTTTTATATCGTTGAAAGAATGTGAAAAGAATGGGTTTTCACCGTATCCGGTTGCTCCGGTTAGACTCCGGTATCTCGACGGCTCTTCAACAATCATTAATCGGCAGCTCCGGCTGCTAATCCGATTCCCATCTGGCGACGTCCATCCTATGGAATTCTTCGTTACCCATCTTGATTCGCCTTGTGACTTGGTTCTGGGATACAATTGGCTCAACCGCTTTAATCTGTTGATTAACTGGTCTGATGCCACTATATCATTCCGTTCCGGTCAATCCGGTGATTCATCGTCGACATCACAGACAACTAAGTCTGTTCCAGCTATGGTAGTTCCGATTACGGACGAGGAATCTCTGATTCTGGTCATTCCGGACGAGAAACCTACACCGACTCCAACGTCTTCGCCAGATTCCGGTCCTTCTATGGACACTCCCGAGGCATCTCCGCCTCTTCCGGAGGCTACTAAGCCTCGTCCATTCACTTCAGTTCCCCTTGTGTCACTGGTATCTGCTGCGGCTTATAGTGCTATTATTTGAGACAAGGATACTGTCCAGTATACCTTGCGTGCTTGTCCTACAGAGGATGCCCAAGCTCGTTCTGCTTCAGCTGATGTTCCGGATTTTTCCGGTCTTCCTCCGGAATACCACGACTTCGCCGACGTATTCTTGGAGAAGGAGGCATACAATCTTCCTCCTCATCGAGAATATGACCTTAAAATCGAAACCCAGGAAGGCGAAGTTCCTCCGGTTGGTCATGTCTACTCACTCTCCCAGAACAAGTTAGTTGCTCTTCGGGAGTTCATTGAGAACAATCTGAAGGCCGGATTCATATATCCGTCTCGGTCTAGTCATGGGGCTCCAATCCTCTTCGCTAAAAAGAAGGACGGTTCTCTCCGGCTCTGCGTCGATTACCGAGGTCTAAATCGGATCACGAAGAAGGATACCTATCCACTTCCACTTATCACCGACCTCCTCGATGCTCCCGGAAAAGCACGAATTTACACCAAACTCGATCTCTGGCACGCCTATCATCTTCTCCGGATTGCTCCGGGCGATGAGCCCAAAACAGCTTTCCATACTCGCTATGGCTCGTACGACTTCCGGGTTGTTCCGGAAGGACTTACAAATGCTCCGGCGGCCTTTCAGCGATTTTTGAACACTATTTTCGCTGATTTGCTGGACATTTACGTTGTCGTCTATTTGGATGATATCCTCATCTATTCCGACGATCCTTCCCAACATACTAGTCACGTCCGGGAAGTCTTACGACGTCTCCGGAATGCAGGACTCTATTGCAAACTTCCAAAACGTGAGTTCAGCATAACCACTTGCGAGTGTCTCGGATTCATCCTGTCTCCGGAAGGTTTCCGGATGTCTCTGGAGAAGGTCTCAGCTATCATGGACTGGCCTACTCCCTGCAAAGTCAAGGATATTCAATCTTTCCTTGGTTTTTGCAATTTCTATCGGCATTTTATATGGAATTATTCTTCCATCACGATTCCGCTCACCCGGCTCACCTGGTCGAACGTCCGATGGAATTGGTCAGAAGATTGTCAATTATCCTTCGACACACTAAAACACGCCTATACGGAGGCTCCGGTCTTACACCATTGGATTCCGGGTCATCAAGTAACCGTTGAATCTGATGCCTCCGATTATGCAATCGCAGCCATTCTCTCAATTCAAGGAGATGATGGTGACATACACCTGGTTGTGTTCCGGTCTCGGACTCTTGGTCCGGCGGAGCTCAACTACGACACGCACGACAAGGAACTCCTTGCTATTTTCGATGCCTTCACCGTTTGGCGACATTATCTCGAGGGAACTACCTTTCCGGTCGACGTTGTCACGGACCACAAGAACTTGGAGTACTTTGCGACGACGAAAATTCTTACTCGCCGCCAAGTCCAGTGGTCTGAGTACCTTTGCCATTTCAACATGGTAATCCGGTTCCGGCCCGGAAAGCTCAGAGGTAAACCGGATGCATTGACTAGACGATGGGACGTCTACCCTAAAGAGGGGGATAGGGCTTATTGCCAGCTCAATCTGCAAAACCTTCGCCCAATTTTCACCCAAGATCAACTCTCTGCATCTCTCTGCGCTACCTTTCTCGAAGAACGATCTCGAAGAAATCGTTCTTCGAGCTACCGTTGTTATGGATCTTGAGAAACTTTACTCAGATATTCGCAACCATATCAACGATGATCCTGCCGCTGTTTCCGGTATTAACGCCGCGAACTCCGGTAACCCTTCCTGCTGGACTCTCGATCCTTCCGGTCTTCTCCAGCTCGATGATCGCATCTACGTGCCTCTGGTCTCCGGAACCTCTCTGGAGTTGCGACTACATGTTCTACAGTACTTGCATGACCATGTTCTCTCAGGCCACTTTGGTCAGAATCGCACTCTAGCTCTCATCCGCCGAGAATACACCTGGCCAGAATGCCAGAACTTCGTCCGGGACTATTGTCGGTCTTGCATTATTTGCCAGCGCAACAAAAAGCCTAGGCACCGACCTTACAGATTGCTTAAGCCTCTTCCGGTTCCCATCTGGCCATGGGATTCCATTTCTATTGACTTCATTGATCAATTACCGGTTTCCGGCGAGTACGACACAATTCTTGTCATAATTGACCGTGCCTCTAAGCAGGTTATTCTTGTGGCTTGTGACACTCATATCGACTCTCCGGAACTTGCCCGGCTTTTCTTTATTCACGTCTTCTCAAAGCATGGTGTCCCTTCCCATGTCACTTGTGACCGGGGCTCCGAATTCGTTTCATCCTTCTTCCGGTCCTTGGGCGAACTCCTCTCTATGGAGCTGCACTATACTTCCGGTTATCATCTGGAAGCGGACGGACAGACGGAACACATGAACCAGACTGTGGAACAATATATCCAGATGTATACCTCGTACCAGCAGGACAACTGGCACGAACTACTTCCCCTAGCTGAATTCGCTTTGAACAATTCTCCGAATGCCTCTAACAGAATATCTCCGTTCTTTGCGAATAAAGTTATAATCTGGCTATCAATATCCACCCAGAACGCGATGTCACGAACATGTATGCTAAAGACTATGTTGTCGATCTCCAAGACCTTCATCAGTACCTCCGGGAGCAAATCACTTTCGCTCAGCAGCGATATAAAGAAACTGCTGACCGGAAACGTATTCCGGATCCCCGGTTACAGATCAGCGACCATGCATTTATCACGACAAAGTATATCCGGACGAAATGGCCCACTCCGAAATTCTCGGAAACTCACCTTGGGCCTTACGAAGTCATTGGTAAACCCAGTGCGGCTTCCTATACCATCCGTCTCCCCAAAAGCCTTTCACAAGTTCATCCGGTCTTCCATATATCTCAACTCGAGCCCCATTTTCCGAATCTATTCCCCGGTCGCGAGGAACCACCTCCAGCTCCGGTAGAAATCATTGACGGTGAAGAACACTACGAGATCAAACAAATTGTTGACTCAAAGATCGGTCGCCGTTTCCGGTTGCCCTGGACCCAGCTCCGGTACTTGGTCGAATGGCAGGGCTACGAGAACACCGATGAACAGTTTAGTTGGGTTAGTGCGGATGACGTTGATGCCGATGAACATATCGACAACTTTCATCGTCGTTATCCCAACAAGCCTCGACCAAACCCTTGAAGTCTTTCTTTTCTTACTCTCCCGGTATTTCCGGTTATTCCGGTCGACTCTGGACTCTCTTATCATTTCAAAGAAAATCAAGAAAGAAGAAATTTTTCAGAAGAAATTCTATATTACAAACATTCTAGTCATCCTCCGACTCCTCTGGTTGTTCCTCCACCTGGATCGGTGGCAGGGACTCATTTCCCTCCTCTTCAACTTCTCTCACTCCTTCTTCTTCGTCGCTCCGGAACCCTTCTGGCCACTCTGGACTGACCCGGATCCTCACTTCCTCATCTTCCTCCTTCGCTACCGGCTCTGGTTCTGGTCGCTCTTCATCCTCCTCCATTTCTCCTTCGGGCTCCACCGATTGCCCGTCCTCCTCCAACCCCTGGATGATGTCAACCATCCACCCCGGAATGCCATCAGGGAAGTAGTCCCTCGACAACCACTTCACCAGTCCGGTTAGGACCAGATTGACGCGGTGGTGTCGGGCACGGTTTCTCCTCTGGGACGCCTCGACGGCATCCTGACGATGTTCCAGCTGGTCCATCCGGACCCGCATGTCGTCAATATGGGTCCGGGGTCCCGTCTCCCCAGTCGTTCCAGGACCGACGTCTGGTTCCGGCGACAACTCGATATAGTGGGGGGCGGCGGGTGGTGGCCTTACCGGAACTTGTTCCTGTTTTCTTCGTCCCCTGCGTCTTTGCTATCTCCCGCTGATTGACCCGCTTGGAGGGTCCGACGAGGGAGCACTTGACTTTCTTTGCCTGGCAGCGGTTGCAGGCGGTGGTGGTGGCACGGGATCCACCCTCGACGACGCAAACTTCTGCGACCTTTTTGCACTGGTCGCACTCTGGAGATGGGTTAGTATTCCGGTCATCTCTGGTCACTGTAGCGCACCTTGGCCCGGGTCTCTCTCCCGGTCACTGTCCATCTTGTCGTTGGGGCCCCCATCCCCAACCGACGCCTCCCCGGTCTCCTCGTCCTCCTCCTCCACGTCCTCCCGGTCCATCCCGTCCAGCTCCTGCCGGATGTGGGCCTCCCTCAACTCCATCTCCGCCCGGGCCGTCGCGGCCTCCTCCAATTCAACCCAGAGATGCTCTAAGCGCTCCTGGGCCCACTGCTCTCTCCGCTGGCGCTTCAGCTCGCGCCAGTCGTCCTCGAGTTCGCCGGACGTCACTCTCTTCTTCCCCTTCTGGTTGGCACCGGAGTCTTCATGCTCGTCGCCGCCGTCGTTCGGGTTGTATCCAGGTGCATAGGGGGGCATTTTGTGCAGAGTGGTGGTGGTGGGATGAAAGAAAGAAGTTTTAAGTCACGCCACGACTGCGGTTGGTTTATATCAACAGCACGTGACCTTCTAGAACCTTTCCAGTTTTGAAAGACTTCTTTCCGGCCATTTCCAGAACTATTATTCGATGGACACCGCAATTGCATCTCTGTTCCTTGAGGGCAAGGAACGCAAGAGGGGGATACTGTTATATCCATGCTTTCTCAGTCCATGACTTTCTGGTCATGTCTGGTACCGGAACCCGGAACCGGACGGAATATTCTCGGACTCATCACGGATCACCGGGTTTTTACGCAATGAAGGATTACTGAGCGTTTCCTGTTTATCCGTCTTTATAATCCTTCTTCTTATTGTCCATTTCTCCGACATCACTTCTTCATCCTCTTTGGGACTCGTATTATTGTTATGTCCGACAGGTCACCTGACTCGCACCTTTTTAGGAATACAATTAGGACTTAGCTATATAAACCCTTAACATATGCCATGTACTTCAGTTTGATAATTAATGTTGCTTTGCTCTACGCTTTGCACTGAGTCGTCCTCCAGTTAATTCCTCCGGTCCTCTTTCCTTCACCAGCCTCAGTAGTATGCACATCCTACTGTCCTGTGGTGCTTGCGTTATCTCCCCATATACTTTCCGGAAGTTCCGACCCTCTGGTTCCTGGTTCTGGTTCCGGACTCATTCATCTTGTTCTTCCTTTGGCTCGGTATATAACAAGCCCGCAGGTCATGCTGGACATGCTCGAGTTATACAAAACCTCGCACCTCGACTATTTGTATCACCATTTCGTCCCCTGTGGTACTGCCCACTCCCCTCCCAACACTTCCTCGATCTCCTGGACCCGTGCCACCATCGCTGCCACCCTGCTCGCTGCATTTCCCAGCCCCCACACTCGTAGTAGACGCAACGATGGTGTTTCTTTCCCCCACGTGTGCAGGCATACTTGTACATGTGGATTGTCCTCCTTCAAGGCAACATATTGGGTAGGGTGGGGCTCACATGTTGTACTCTGCCCGTGCACCTCGTTTTCTTCTATTAGCGTTCCACTTCCCCAAATTCATCCATCCAGCTACCTAGTCTACTTGGCGTCTCCTGGTGCATCTACATCAAGGCCCATATGCAGGGGGTCTCAGGCTCGCTCAATGATCCCATCACATCCCCAGGCTGGACACAGCACAATGCATCTGCCAACATTGATCCAGACGCAGGTGACCTGCACCCCAGCCCACCTTCAAGTACTTGCTTGCCACTGTCTCATGCCTGCCTTACTTGCCTCATGTTCCGAATACATGGGATAGTCATCCACACCACCCTGCCTCGCTACCCCTCTGTTGCAGTCTGCAGCACCTTGACTCAATGCCACGGACTCGATGATATTTACCAACAGTTGCCACCATGAGCCATGGGACCACCTTGGACGTCGACTGTAGGTCCGCCTAGTGGTTGTACATCCGCAGAACGGGGTGCCAAGAGCCAAGAAACCACGATAAAGGTGTCGTCGTCATGCCAGCTCATGCAGCACGGCATTGTGTTCCTTCGACAGCTCTGGCAACCAGAGCCTATGTGGCCGCTTTGTCCAGCGCCGAGCCATGAAACTGCTTCTGCATTGAACCCCTGCCGACGTTGATCAGGGTGTCTCCCACCCACTTTCTCATGCACGCGACACCAGGGCTGATTCGGGAATGACGACAGGGGGTATATAGTTACATGGATGGTTAGGTACCTTATGAGCTCTCATGGACTAGTAGGCTTTGCGTGGGTCCACCACTGCAATACATTTATTTTGCGGCATCTTCTTAACTCTGTATTTTGCAGCACCAACAACCTTAATTAGTTTGCGGCGGACCAACCTCAGACCAATTTATTTTGTGCACTCCTTAGGTTTTGCCGCAAAGTAAATCAACAGTTTCGTAAGGCTCTATTTTGCGGCATTGCTATCAAATCACTCATTTACTTTGCGCAAAGTCCCAAAATCCCGAAAACTTTTGCACCGGAATAAAAGTGCACTTTGGAAGGCATAAAATAATGGTCAGATTTCATATATTTATGCTCCAAAGTGCTCACAAAGTTTAGTTGTATGTCATGAGCCCAATAGAGGGTCTGCCAACTATTGGTGCTTTTGAAAAGTGCATTAGAGGCAACAGAAGGCCCACATATAATTTCAAGGCAATATGGTAAAAGATGAGGTCAGGACGAGGCCGGCAATCAAAATATTCGGCCTTACCTAGTACTCGGACAACTGACTACAACAAAGGAAATGCCATTGTGTGGCAACCAATGGACCAATTTTCGCAAAATAAAATCCTCCACTGGATGACAAGACAGATTGCAGACTATCTATGTACTCAGATTTGTACCAAAACGATTAGTCATAACGATATACACTGATCTTCCTTAACCGTCCGAGATCACTGTAGGGGATAGTATCTGCGATGCTTATACTCTTTCAGGAAAAGAGCAACAGCACCCCTGCTATGAGTTCACCAGTTGAGCTGCCAATTGGAATTTAGCATGGCTAGTAGTGTGTTGACATCCTTACAGCATTAAATTCATCCAGTTGTGGAATAGTCACTTAAAAAAGTGGCCATGCTGGAGATTATTAAAGTAGCCATGCCAAAGACAAAGTAGCCACGCCGAAGATGATTACAACCCGACCCTGACGCTGAAAAGATGAAAAAACTCCTAGTCATTCAAGGTCCGTCTGATCTGATCATCGGGGACCTACGTGGCATGATTTGTAGCCAAACAAATAGTTGGTCGATTTCTTCTCGCCTTCCATCTACGACTTCGCCTCGTTGGAGTTCCCCTGCATAAGCCTCTACTCACGGCGCCATGGCACCTGCCAATTACTGGCCCAATTCCCTGCAGCTCTCTACTTCATTGTACGTACTCATTGTCTCCCTAGCGCACTTTACTAACCTCGTGTTCTGGCGTTCAACAACTTTGGCAGGCAGCTCACCAACATGTCTATCGCCTGGCCAATCACTGAGCCCTCTGCCACAAACCTTCTGCTGAACATGAAGGATGACGCCGGCATGACACAGACCTCCGTGCCCTTCCCCGTTCTCTCTGGTTCTAAGTCTGTAAGTTCGCACTCCATCCGAGCCGCACACTGATCCTCCACATGGAGACTCTGCCTGCCTCAGCCCCAGTTCCAGCAGGGGCTCTGCGTCCAACTTGTCCCCGTCTAAATCGGGCTCGAAGTTCACGTCCAAGGTCACCAGCACCCCCATGTCCACGCCTGCCATGTCTACCCCAATCTCCACCCCCCGCGTCCTCCTCAACCACCATGCTGTGGGTCCCGCTTAACATATTATGTGCAATGCCAACACTAACTTTGCCTCCAGCACGTTGTCGTCCGCCCTGACAATGCCAGCCCCCCAGCGTCCCCTGCGCAGCCGCCCCAGCTGCCCTCTGCCATCTTGAAAGTAAGTCAAGTTATGCCTATTCTTCTCTTCTCATTCAATTGCTAATTAACTATGCCAGGTGAGAGTCATTAAGTTACACCACCACGGCGCACTCCCGAGACGCCAAGTAAAGGTTGGCGCATACATGGCACGTTGTGGAATCTCGCGCGACCACTTACTTACTTGGCTGTGCACCAATGCACAAACGAATGCAGGTCAATGTGCCATCCTGCTATCTTGAAACTCGCTCATTCACTCACCCTGCCCACCTCACATGTGGTGTCATCAGACAGCGCACAAATCTTAGTGCAGGTCTTCACATCCTCGCGCGACTCGCAAGCATGCTACGAAGCAGACGGAGGTTATGAGTTATTCCTTGGACAACACCTGCACATGGTACGTGACCGCCTACTAGTATCACACGATTTACTTACCCATACTCATAGCAGCGCGGGTGTGCAAACTCTATTCACTGACGCTGTGGATACAACCACACGCGCCCTGCACCGTGCAGATCGGCAGCTGCTTGTTTTTTGACCGAATCATTTTTGCAGATGTTAGTGTGTACTCGTTCTCCATGGTGGTCAGGAAGGTACATAGGATACTGGTTTACTGTATTGTAGTTTCGTAGCTGTTATGTTGTATGTAGGCTTTAATGGATTTTTGTTGTCCCAATACCATCTTTTGTGAAGCAAATGAAATCTTAATGGTCTCCGAATGGATGCAAATCAGTGCGAATTTGAGCCAAATTTTGCAGAATTGGCAAATGCATGATAGGATTCTCAGAATTCGATTTGTGGACCATGTGGTCAAAATTTTGCAGAATTGAACCAAATTCTACTAATTTGGCCGAATTGGTCTAGATTCAGGAAAGAGGTTTTTCCTGATGAGAAGCCATAATCAGTGCATCGGCCGCAGTTTCCAGCGCTTTGTTTTCTGCCACCAGTGGCTGTTGAAAATCAGTGAGGGTAACGGAGTGAATGGCAGTCCTAAATACCTGCATATAGGGGAGAAGAGACAAGCTCCAAAATTTGAAAAGGAACCTGAAGGAAAGGACAGGTCATTCATTGTGACAATGTATGCTGTATGGAAACATATACTTTGATGACAATTGCTGACACCAAAAACATTCAGATGGTGCAGGAGATGACTGAATAAAGAAACAAGACTTTAGGATCTGTTACACAGGGAATAGGTATGAACACACCGAAGGCGCCAACTGCTAAAAGGATCTTGGGGTACATAAACGGGCTTAGTGGGCGAAGTTCAGAGTGGTCGAAGCCTACCAAGATCGCAGGAAGTATCCATTTTCTCCCACTCACTGCAAAGTGATAAGCCCATTGAATGTAATGGTATTAAAAGGCGCCCACATTCCCAAATACGAGAGATGAAAAACCTATGGCAGAGAAGTGGGATTAAATCAGACGCTGTGGATTACTTTCCCAACCCTTGGGTTATCAGCATGATTGTGTACTGGTCGCACTTGAGCGTGGATCATAATTGGATTCAACACTTCCTTACCGCAATCAGAGCCTCAACCTCCATGAGTCAATCAGCGGAAAAATTCTGCAGTGTTTTATCCTAACCGACCTGTACACTCCTATGCCTTGTAAATCAGCCCCATAGTCCGCAGAATCAGATACTGTCGGACAACTGACCATACTTGAATGAGGAGTCCTTCAAAATTCCCGAAGTTGACAATGAGGTAATGGTACAGTCCGTGGGTCTCTGTAAGAAGTGTCATCGTGTCCAGGAGTCTGGCGCACATTAGTTTTGGTGCATTATGCGATAGCCGAGATCCATACGTACAGAAGAGTTATAACCTGAGATGATTTGTCAGAACATAATGAGCACGGCGATGAACATGAAGCCACACCAAAGCCTTGATAGTGAATTTGTCCTTGGGGTACCAGTCAAAGTCAAAAAAGGCTTGAAGGACAATAATGGCATAGAGACTAGAAGATCTTTAACTGTGGCTATTGTTGCTAGTAACTGGTTGCGCTTACATGGCCGCAGCGATGGCTCCAATTACATATGCGCCATAGGTGCCATGATAGGTGGTTCCGAGATTGACTCCAACGGGCAGGGGAGGACACAGGGAGGACATCGTGGGCTGCAAATCAATACAACAACCCCCTCGGCCTTTGGCTTTTCAAGTGTATTTGCAAGTGTATTGAGCATGGTTAAACTCCGGTATGTATACCTAACAAAGCAGAATCATAGTCATGACCTTGATGGATCGGGATCAGTCGCCCGGCACTGAATGAATGTGAGTCGATCTGAAAGTATTCGGGGTCCCTGATCATAGAACATGAAGGCAGAGTTGAAGCTAGTCTCTCCCAGACAGACGCTTCAACATGTGAAGCTCGTGCTTCGCTTGTTGAAGTACCGATCGGGGTAGCGGCTTATTACAAATCATCGGAGTTTCAATCTCGATACTTTCACGTTCGACTCCAGCACATTTCGTGTTGAACGCTCAAAATCACTCTGAAGGGATTTTAACATCTACTGCAGGCTTGTAGTGTTTTGTTCTCCATTTTTCTAGGAAGAAATCTCGACTTTGGGCCTTTTCCGGTTCGATAATGTCTGTCTCCTACTCGTTTCAGGGATTTTAAGGAAATTCTGAAGAGGCAGAACCTCATACACAGATACTAAGAGTCATTCTGTATGCAAATTCTATGAAAAAACACGTATTCCATGTATCCTACCTCGTGATATGAATTCAAACTCCGATGATTTGTAATACGGCCTACCACGATCGGACCAGTGTGGTAACAACAGGACTAAGTTGAAGCGGAGTGTTCTATTTTCGGCGGAGACTTACAATCTTTGGTCGTGTTAGCAATCTTCTTTTGTTTGTTGGGGGTCCACTCTGCGCCTTTAGATCAGGTTCTGTCAGATTCACGTTATATTATCCCAGTGCAAGACAAAGCAACCCAAGTATCATCTGATTCTTTGCGCCATGCTTTCCGGCTCCTCACAGAAACTTGTTCTCGTCGTTGGGGCTGGTCCTACAGTAGTGTGGCGTGAAATAGCTCCGGGGTCTAGTTGACAGAGGTAAATTACCCAGGGCTCCTGGAAGGGGTCTGTTTGACCTATTTTACCGCGCTAATTTACCCGAAATTTACCAAAGCTCTGGGAGATCTCTGAAACCGTCCAGGACCTAAATGTTGTCCTTTTTAAACGTTAAATGGTCAAAATACTCGATCCCTACAAATTTTGGCCCACATTTTACCCAAATCTGCTGAAATCTGGCCATTTTCACACGAAACAGCTCGGTAAGACGGCCGGAAGACCCGACATCGGGTGATTCTGGTCAGAAAATCTGCTGAAATATCAAAAATATACTAGCAATAGGTGTTGAATCGTGCCCCAAACCTTGGATTCACTCCCAAAACCGAGGATCAACTAGGGTCAAATAGACCGTATTTTACATGCGTTTTTTGGCCTCGAGAAATCTTGGGTAAATTAGCAGCTAATTTACCGGGTTAATTTGCAGATGTAAATTTCACAAGCCTATTTCACGCCACACTATCCTACAGGACTGACCATGGCACTGGCACTGGCTAAGAGTGGCGTCAACGTTCGAATCATCGAAGAAGCCGCCGCAGAACACGATGCCACTCGTGGAACTGCAATACTCGTGAGCAACCCGATGACACATACGGATGCTGCTAATTAACCCTCAGCCACGCACACAAGAATTGCTCGCCATTCTTGGAGATAAAGATGTCGCGGCAGTTGCCACTGGACCGCTCCAAATGGCCGTTTACGGACCCGATGGAAAAAGTATTGTGAAGGCTTTCGAATGGTCTGAGGCGGCCCAAGCCAGTCCAACGATTCCATTTGTGCGTACACTCGCTAGCCGCCGCTTCACATTCTGACGTTTGTTTCAGAACAACATTGCATCAATTGGTCAATCCGAGGTCGAAGAGATCTTACGTCGTCATCTCAAGACCTACGGGTGCGAGGTAGAAATGGGAAAGCAGCTCGTTGGTCTCACCCAAGACGACAACTCTGTCACCGCCAAGGTGTTGCTCATCAAAGATTCAATCGAGACAGATATCAAATGCGACTATATGGTGGCCGCTGACGGTGCAAAAGGAAGGTCATGTGTCGTTGAAGTCATTGGTCTTCATCTGACCGAGCCCCTTAGGAAGCTCCCACACGCCTCCCCCACTCTGACATTGCCTAAAATGGACAGATGCTGACCAATGTGCCGTTTCTTCGCCGAGACGGCCAGTCGCACATAGTGCAATGTTTGTGACCATTAGGCATGGTTGTTGTGCTGTAGTGGTTAAGTAGTGATGATGTCTTGTTACCTAATCATCGGGTGCTGTGGGTTCGAACCTCAGAGGTAGTGTTTAGTTGTTTTTTCTTCAAACTTTCCGCTATTACCCTTTCCACTTGGTCTATATGTATAGTTTTTGCTTTTCACCTCTATTTTCACCTTTCTCACAGAAAATAGCCGGCAGTAATATGTATTTGAAGGTTTTATGGCAGCATCAATGTTGCTCTAAATGCGTATATAAGACTATTGAGCAGAAAATGACAGCATATACACGCAAATTCACCTTGAAATTGACGCGGCAGATGTGCAAATTTTTCTGCAAACAGACTTTATTTTGAACATGTACATTGCCAAACTGACCTTTCTTAAGGCTTTTTATAGCTTAAATTCAAACAAGAAGTAATTAAAATCACTCTGTAAACACACAGTCCCTCTGTGCTGTTAAATAAAACCAAGGACATGACAATGAACTTGGTTTCAGAATTTCTCAGTGTGAACACTGACATCGGAATGGCTGACACAAGCTGGGAAAGTGATCACGTGATGTCATAGTGGTGCACTGACCGTCAGTGTTATGTTATCTATTTGTAAGCATTCCCCTTTTGGGATGTCAGAGTGGGGGAGGCCAAGGGGGTTTTCGCTGGGACTCAGGAACTGTTTAATTTGATTGCAAAACGCGATGATCTCACCTTTACAGCGGTTCGGTGGGTCACGGAGTGGAGGTGAGACAGTCATCTCGACGTCAGTCATCTAATTAACATCATAGAGCGAACATACATATGACGGACAAATTTTCTGTTGGGCGGGTTTTCCTGGCCAGAGGTAAATTTTCACTATCAGAATAAAACCCAATTAACAACTTCAAAAGACGTCGCCCATTGTCATTCTCCCACCGGAGGCCAGGGGACAAACACTGCGATGCAGGACGCGGTGTGTTCATATATTTGGGAAGTTGTGATAATCACGCTTATAAAAGGATTTAGTTCAACCTGGCTTGGAAAATCGCGCTAGTCACAAAGGGAAAGGCATCATCCGATCTTCTCAAGTCCTATGAGGCCGAGTGCATGCCAGTTGTCATGGAGATGTTGAGCTTATCGAATGAACTCCATGCGAAAGTGTTTCCGCACATCCCCGAGTCCGCCTTCGAGACCTCGCAGGCCACAAACACATCCACCGATCCCATGATGCGTTCCAGCAAGATGCTTCAGCTCAGAATCAATTATCGGTGGAGTGCCATCACCCTCGATGAAAGAGACAACGAAGAGAAATCTGCAGAAAAGAATCCTTACGGCACGATGGGTGACAAGATCCGTGCAGGCGATCATGCTCCTTACGTCGGAGAACTTCAGGGCGAGCAGGCTACGGATCTGTTCACCCTTCTCCACGATGCACCTTCCCATCTCGCCCTTTTCTTCCCAGCATCAACGCTGGACTCGCTCGGCAAACTCGAGGACCTTATCAACGCTGAAATCCTCCATATTGCCGTCATTTCTGGTCCACTCGCGTCCAATGGTGTCAGGATCACCAAAGGTGTCAAGCACCTCACCGATCCCCAGGGCCACTCAGCGACGGCCTACGATGTTCAGGCAAATCAAGATGTGTATGTGGTCATACGCCCGGATGGGATCATTGGAGCGTACACTTTTAGCACGAAGGGCATCCAGGAGTATTTCAGGCTGCTGGGGGTAAAGATTTGATGGAATAGGCATATATTAGCAATTTGACTGGTCATTTTTTCCAGCACTCCACCCTCCGACAAAAACAAGTCCCCTTTTCAGCATCAGACTTTTGACATTTTTGTTGTGGGGTTGTACAACACCAAAGAACACCAAAAAAACAGCTTGAAACCTCGCAACGTCACAACTCACATCAGCCGACGTAATTTTGACAACCTCAAAAAAAAAAAAACCCCATTGCACTGGGGAGAGTCTGCCATTTCATGGCGGTACCTTTTTCGTTTTGGCACCAACTTTTTTTTGTCGAGGCGTTGCGACGTTGTTGGCAACGTGACAACACCAAACAACTCCAACAATTGGCCAACAATTTTGTCAAATGGCTGATGAGGTCTTTCCACCGCTTTCACTGTTTTTGTGGTCTATTTGCTCCCTTCTCATGGTGGCTTCAGTAATGTATGGTCCTTGAGTTCACCATGTATTCTTGAGACCTATTGTTAAGAATTTTGAGAAGCGAAATAATACAAGGGTCCTTGGCGTTTGTTTTATCCACAGGGTGTTATTTCAACACTGTGTGCGGGCCAAACAGTCAAACATCCATCCTCATCAATCCCGTGCCGTCTAAAAATTAGATAACCGGTGATGCCCAGTGAGAATAGTGTCGAGTGGCCAAGAGGCAGATAGAGCCAAATAGTGTCACATCAGACAGGATTTCACTCGATTTGAGATGCTGCTATTTTTATCTTACTCATTGAGCGAAATGAGGGGAAAACGAGTGAAAAGCATTAAAATATGTAAACAGTAATTTAGGATCACGTGTATGCATTCCCCCTGGCCTGGCACAGCCTACTTCCTACTCTGAGGTGTGCACATGGCTCTGGTGGCGGTGATGATTGATCGTGTCCTGGGCACCAATGTTTGCACATTCAGGGGGTGGGTGAATACTGAAATGTCAAAAAGCAAGTTGAGCATGTAAAATAAAAGGGAGTGTGAAACACACCTCCACATCTGATTAAGCCTTGAACACTAGAGCTCTTGAGGACCAGTCAGGTTAGAAAGTGAATATGAATGGGACCAGGCCTTGCCTTACACACACAAGCCCTGGCAGCAGCACTAGAGGAGCTCTCCATGAAATCTACATAGTCCTGGATGCATTGTCAAGGAGAGAAAGGGAAAGAACTGGGAGAGACTTGGAGGTGGGGAAGAGGGAGAAAGCAAAGAGTATGGGAGCAAGATGCAATGTCAACGAACCACTTTTATGTGCATGTGCAGATTAGGGCCGGCTGCAACCTGTGCTTCATCAAGTTGATGAAGTTTTTAAATTGTAGATTTTTGCTCCAGCAGAAGTCTAGCATAAAAATTGTCGAGCCTGTAGGGTCGTGCTCTATCACACTTGATTCACTATGACGAGGAAATTGAAAGATCACAAAATCTATATATATCTTTTCATGACTCTTTCTGACTCAATCAAATCTGGTGGCCCTCGATCCGTCTCTACCTCGGTAGATCTGCCTCTCGGCCACTCAATGCTATTCTCACTGGGGGTGATGAACTGCCCGGAAGGATCAATCCTCTGGGCACAAAAGCAATTCTCGTCCTCAATGCCCAGGTTAAATAGCGACTTTAGAGTTGAGGAATAATATCCCAGGCAGAATGCAGAAGATATTGGAGCAAGGAAGAGCACAACAAACAGCAGGTCTGTCACTGAATTGGAGGTCGTGCATCTTTGGATGTCACAGAGGATGAAAGCATGTCGACCTAAGGCATAGCATGAGTTAACTCGTGGGTGACTCGGACCCATGACCACGGGTACCTGTCACAGTCAAGACCTTAAGTGCCCACTCTCGGTAAGATGAGAGGGATTGGGTGGCGCTCGTGTAGATCTCAAAGATGATGGAATAAAAGGTTAAACTACAACAGCGTAATGGCTACTCTACTTATACTGTCTAGCGAACTGTGTGAACTACTGTAAATATATACTGCAACTACCTGTAACCGCATGTTCTCATTGTCCTGCTTCTTCAACGTGTTCTGACGTCATCTCTGACATCATCATGACGTCATCCTTCAGGCCAGGTTCTGTCATAGCCTTCTTGTCATCCAGCGCTTAGATCTCGAGCGCTTAGATAGGCGTTGGAACGATAAGATTTGCATCTAATCGTGACATTACCCCCTCTAGGATCGTTGTCCCAACGATTAACGAGTGTAGTCTTCGATTCCTGGCAGTGAAGGAAATTTGGCTGAGACGTTAAATCTGCCCGTCTCAGGGTCAAATAGCCGTCTTTCTGGGTATGCCAATTTTTCCTGCTTCAGCTTGAAGCGGTGAATTAAATAGTCCCAGTGTCCCTGTTTAAAGACAGGGACCATGTGTTTCTTCGTCGAGTTTGCGGACTCCTCTGTTTTTGGTGGCATCAAGCCTTTTTTCCGTAATTCTGCAGCCAACACTGTCTTCTCCTCCGTGGTCATCCCTTCCAGCTTGGACTCTACTGACAACACCTGAACTGCGATCCCGTGCTCGACATTATATCTGTCCAAGAGCTTCTTTGCATTCATCAGGTGCCTCGTCGGTTCCCAGGTCCGTTCCAAAAGTGGGTAATTCTTCCACTTTATTAAATACTGATATCCCCTCCCTCGTTTCCCATGGTTGAGGACCTCCTCCACTTCGTACTCTTCTTCTCCGCCGATAATCTTAGGCGGTGGTCATTTCTCTCTGCTTCCCATGGGGGGCTCCTCGTACGGTGTAAGCAGTGCCTCGTTGAAGACCGGATGTGACTTGTCCGTCTCTGGCAACTTAAGCTTGTATGCCGACGCACCGACCTTCTCCAGGATCTCGTAAGGCCCCAGCATTCTATCCTCCAGCTTCCCTGTCGGCCGATCTGTGGCTATGTTCTTTCCCTCTAGCCAGACCCGATTGCCTGTCACGATTAGATAAGATCTATCGTTCCAACACCTATCTAAAGCGCCCAAGATCTAAGCGCTGGATGACAAAGAGGCTATGACTAAGACCGGCCCGACCCAAGGGATGACGTCATGATGATGTCAGAGATGACATCAGGACATGAGGATGAAGCAAGGACACTGAGAACATGTGGTTAAGGGTAATTGTAGTATATATAGATTAGTTCACACGGTTCCCTAGACAGTATAAGTAGAGTAGCTATTACACTGTTGTAGTTAACCTTTTATTCCATCATTTTTCGAGATCAACCACGAGCACTACCCAATCCCTCTCTTCATACCGAGAGTGGACGCTCAGGTCTTGACTGTGACATTGCCGACCTTGAACTCCGGTGCTTCCCTACGCTTAGCATCGTAATATTTTTTCATTGTTTTCTGGGTTTTCTCCAGTGCAGCTGCCGCCTCATCACAGATCTTTTTCATTTTTTCTGCTAAGTCGTTCGCAGCTTCATTGTGCAACTTGGCTGCGTTTTCTATCCCCTTCCAAGGTGCATTCCCGTATTTATAAAAAATGGTGACATACTCGTCGACGAGCTCATCTTGTTGTTATGCGTAAACTCTGCCAAGGACAGCCAATCAGACCAGTCCAATTGTCGATATTTAATGAAAACCCTGAGATATTTTTCAATCTCCTGATTCATCCTCTCTGTCTGCCCATCCGTAATCGGTGAAATGCCGTGCTTGGGTTCATTTCTACCCCCATGAGCCCGTTCAGTTCCTTCATGAACCCCGACACATATCTTGGATCCTGATCCGAGATAATCTTCTGCGGCACTCCGTGATATCTAATCACCCGATCCCAGGTCAACCGGGCCGTCCCCTCGCTTGTCTATTCCATGCTTGCTGGCTCACAATGGATCATATTCGAGAAGGTATCGACCCTTACCTGTATGGCGTCGAACCCATTGCTGACTGGCAGCAGACCAATAAGATCCATTGAAATAATCTGCCAAGGTCCCTCGGCAATCTGATGCGGATTCAGCTTTCCTCGTTGATAGCGATGAACACTAGTCCTCTGGCATGCCTCGCACACCTTCAAATACTTCGCGACTTGATTTCCTAGTTGCAGCCACCAATAATTATGTTCTACCATTTCCTGCGTGTGGTTCTCTCCTGGATGGCCAAGCAAGGGGTTATCGTGGTGTAGCCCAATAATCTTATCGTGTAGCTCTTCATCTCGTGGAACATAGATTAAGTCATTATAATAAATGACATCATCCTTCTTCTCCCACCTGGGGAGCTTCTTCAAAAGCGCCTGCTTGACGCTCTGGTCTATTTTTTTCTCCTTGATCGCTTCCAGGATCTCTGTCTCCGGTCCGTTGAGCACAATTTCTTGTGCACAAAAGTGCTCCGGTTTCAAAAGAACAACGTCATCATTGTTGTTTTTTCCTTGGTCATGATCCGATCTCCGAGATAAGAGATCTGCCTTCTTGTTCAACGCTCCGGGCCGGTGGTGAAGGGTGAAGTCGTATTCTGCTAACTCCAATATCCATCGGGCCTGTCTCCTATTCAGATTCTGCGGCTTTTTGAAATATTCCAGGTTCTGGTGATCCGTCAGAATCTCAAATGTTTGCCGCGCTCCCATCAACATCTGCCGATACTCTTCCAGGGCGAGCATAATTGCGAGCATCTCTTTGTTAAAGATCTTGTAGTTCTGCTCGGTCTCGTTCAGTCCGTGTGACATGAACGCTACAGGGCACCATTCACCCTTCTGCTCCTGTGACAGGATTGCTCCCGTCGCTCCATCCGACGTGTCTGCCTCTAACTGGAACTTGCCGTTGTCTGTGGGTAACACTAATACCACGTCCTCAGCAATGTGGTCCTTCAGCTTCTGGAACGCGTCCTTCTGCTCCTGTTCCCACCAGAACCCTTCCTTCCCTGTCAACCGTGTGAGCGGCTTGGCGACCTCGCTGTATCCCCAGATGAAGCGGTGATAAAAGTTGATGAACCCTAAGAACACCTGTGTTTGCTTCAGGTTCTTTGGTTCTGGCCACTCCATCATGCCCTTAATCTTGGCGGGGTCCATCCTCATCGAGTTGTAGGAGATGATAACTCCTAGGAATTCGATCTCCGTGCGTTTGAACTTGCACTTCTCGGGTTTGAGGAACAGCTTGTTGTCCTGGAGTACCTTCAGGACTCGTTTCGTCAACGCACGATGTTCTTCCAGGTTGTTGGAGAAGATCAGGATGTCATCCAGATAGACGACGACCTTTCCTTCATTGATGAGATCTCTGAGCAGATCATTCATCATCATCTGGAATGTCGCAGGCGAATTGGTAAGCCCGAAGAACATCACGAGCGGCTCGAACAGCCCTCGATTTGTGCGGAATGCCGCCTTCCACTCATCTCCCTCCTTGATCTGTACATTGTTGTACCCCCATCGTACGTCTAGCTTCATAAAGTACCGGGCACCTCGGAGCTTATTGACTAACTCCGAAATTAGCGGAAGCGGATAGCAGTTTTTAATTGTCATCTCATTGAGCTTCCAGTAATCTTGCACAGGCCACAAGGTGCCGTCTTTCTTCTTTATAAAAAAGAACGCCGAAGCCATCGGCAATTTGCTGGGGCGGATCCTCCTGCTCTTCAAGTTCTCCTCCAGGAACTTGTTCAACTTCTCCTGTTCCGTCACTGAGAGTGGGTAAATCTTGCAATCTACAGCCTTTGAATTTGGCTCAAGCTCAATCACATGATCCCATTGTCTCTTCTCGAGTAACGAGTTGAATGACTCCTTCGCGACACCTTCACATACTCCCGGTACTCCTCGGGAATCTTCTCCTCTGTCATCCGCTCTTTTCCGTGATTGGCTTCTTCTGCCATTTTCTGCGACTGGGTTTCTTTCAACCTTAAGTCAATCATGTCTCTGAAGTCCACAAGTAGAAGGGATTCTCCTTCTTCCAACTCGTTCTTCCACCGGTCTCCTCTTCCAAATTCCGTGCTGGTCATGTTGCACTCTGGCGGGCACCGACTAAAGAGCAGGGTCTGCACTCTCCAGTCAATCACAGGGTTGTGCTTGAACAACCAGTCATACCCAATGAATATCCGGGCTTTGCCGAGTCCTGTGACGAGGAATCTCTGCTTCTCCGAATGGGGTCCGACAGACATGATCAACTCTACATAATGAGTGATCTTTCCCTGTGCGTTCTCGGTTCCGTCAGCATTCCGGGCGACGATGTGCGCTTCAAGCTCGTGTAGCTCGAAGTCTTCAGCCTTGGTGTAGTCTCGATTGATGCACATGGCCGTGCATCCGTTATCAAGAAGAGCCTTGACTGCGCGCGTCTTCCCTGTGTCCAATGTGGTCAACGTGACCAGAACCAGCATCTCATGATGCTTCCGCTGCCTCTGGAATTCCCTCAGCTCCTTCGTGAGCTTATCTCCTTGCTGCTCTTTGATTGCCCTGTGGGATAACCACTTGGCCGCCTTCAGTCCTGTCAGGCCGGCAGGCACATCAATCAGCTTCCCCACCTTCTCCTTAGGCGCTTCCTCCTTTTTCGAGGATTGAGCCTCTGTGACATCGTCACCCTTTTTCGTCGCACTATTTTTCTCACTGGTTTGGGTTCCAGGGGCCTTTTTGAGTTGAGTCTTAAAGCCGCTCCAGCGTTTATTCTCTGTGTCCATTTTCTTGTTCTTTAAATTTCATAACCGATTCTGATTCTCCAAGATACATATTTTTTGTCCTTTTTCTACACTAGCTACAAGGAAATCATGTATGTTCTTTCGTAGACTAGCATCATTTTCTATATATACATTCCCCTCGGCTCCTGCCAAGTCCAGGCCTTCTACTACTGGAGTAGGTCCACCCACATCAGTAACCGTAACTAAATCTGTGTATCTAATAGTGTTAATCAGAACCAGGGAGCATTTCGTAACCAGAGGGGGCGCCGCTTTGGCCACAAGCGGGGGCCCCTTTAAAAACCCTTTTCTTTCAGGATTGCAGCCAAAGCCACCAACTCCTCCTGGGTATAGTCATCGGGCTTGCGCCCCAATACCCACTATTAAAGATACATGGGAATCACTCTCTAAGTACAGGATAGCTTCAGAAAGACAGTTTGAGGCTGTTGGCTAGGTCAAAATGGAGCCAAGCACCTGCGAGTTTGGTGAAAAAATCATCAAAAACCAACCAAAATATGTTTGTGCCCCGTAGCAAGTCCAAACGGAGCCACAGTGAAAAGTCCCAACGGAGCCCGCAGCGAAAAGTACAGACGGAGCCCGACTTTCAACTGCCAACCGAACCCTCAGTCAACCGTAAACGGAGCCGGAAATTACCGCAAACAGAGCCTGAATTCGACTGCCGACCAAGCCGACGTCGAACTACAAACGGAACCCCGCTTTTGACTGCGCCAACCACAAACAGAGCCCAGCTTTCGACTTGGGCAACTACAAACGGAACCCGGTTTTTGACTGCGACAACTACAAATGGAGCCCGACTTTTGACCTGGCTAACTACAAACGTAGCCCGGTTTTTGACTGTGTTAACTCCAAACGAAGCCCTGCTTTACCGTTAAAGCCCACACGCTGTGCATATGATATTCTGAAGTCTCAGAGTGTCGCTCCCCACTCATTACAATATGTCTGGAGCTACTACTTGAGCCAGGAAGTTCATTTTCCTTTGATCAGGCCTCTTTATTTCCGGCCTCAACAAGCCGTGAGCTTCGGCGTGGTAATAATATGGGGGGCGTCATTTCTGAGGTCGCAATGGGAGTCAGAGGAGATTCTAGGCTGAGAGGTGACCCTCAGCACTCTTTGTACAGATCTGTAATGTAAGAAATGAACTGGCTTGGGTATCAAACTTGATGATTGTTTCTGGGGTGTTGTCGGCCTTCTTGAAATTGTGATTTTTTTGAGCGAAAAACAACCTCCTTGGAGAAACTTTACTCACGAAATCTCAAGGATGTGTTCACTACGAACATCCTCCAAGTCGTCATCCGCAATGGTCACTTTGTCCAGTTCCATCATTTTTCGAAATAGAATGAACCTAAACTTTTGGACTTCTTGTGGAGTGATTATTGAATTCAAGTGCTTGATGTCTATGGTTGATCGGTTGTGCAGGCAATGCATTACGAAGCAAACATAGACCCCACAGTCAAATGTATTGATCTGGTATGGTTGGTTCTACTCCCGCAGTTCAGTGCTGATAAGTCTGCTATTAAATTACCGTACCTTAGGGCACGGATCAATGTCCCACTCATGCCAATCAATAGCACTGTTGCCGCTGAGGAACAGTCGCTGCAGCCATTCTTTAATTATCTAGGACCACCAATGTCAGATGATATTACCACATACCAATGTAAGCTCAAGTCGTACCTCAAAAACACGGACATGGGGGCTTCGCCGCCAGTCGTTGTCTGGAACTCTTGACTCCAGAGAGTCATAGATGGCGAGGTAGTTGTGGAGGAAATCCACAAAACAGCATACCCAATGATCCCTCAGGTGGATAGGGATGATTATGCATTGTGTTTCGTGCTCATTAAACCACTGGAATAATTAAGGGGCAATCTAAGGAAAAACAAAATGCACTCACTTTGAGTGAGCCACGAAGGACCCCCTGCCAGTCGGATTCCTTCTCCGCTTCAGTCAGCTTCTTAGTAGTTCGTAATAATTGGACGTAATGCCCAGTTGGTAAGAATTTTGTGCTCGGTGCTGACTCGTCATCAAGGAACTTTACCCAAACACTGATAACAGAGCCGGGGAGCCATCCATTGAGAGAAGACAGCTGGTACAAGTCTTGCACAAAGAGCTGCCCTTCACCGCTCACTAATTTCTGCCGATTTGCCACAAGTCTGAGGCAGAAATCATCCGCCTGAAAACAGCATTGCTTGAGACAGACTTTTGAAAGTGGAGAGGGAGAGGGAAATACCAATTTCTTCATAATTTCGAGCCTCTTATCATCGGGAATGTGCTTCCAAATCTCTGCGGGATTTTGATGGCCACCATGACTCTCTGGAATGGACCCAGAAGTTTTGGCGTCCTGCTTTCAGGTAAGTAGTGAAATCATTTTACACGGATCTTGACTTACGGGGATTTGTGCAGCTTCAACTTCTTCAACACGGGCAATCCAAGGCGGCCGTGTAGCAATCTGCGGAGACTCGGAGGTTGGACAAAGATAGTGGGATGATAGGTGGGCAAAACACGCGCATGAACTGTGTAGTCCCTCCGCTTTGGCTTTGAACGTGCGCAGAAGCGAATTCAAGGCTTCTTCTTCGAGGCCATCTTCAGCGATTTGCCACGAAGTCCAGATTTCTTTCAAATGCTGTTTGACCCCATTAGCTTTCACCTTTCTCAATGTGTGCACCACACTCGAAGACGTGATCTCGACACCAGACACATTGAGAAGACAGAGCACTGTCGCCCAAAATCCACAGGTGGAACCGTCTAACTGCAGATTAAGAGTATGTGCGGTGTAATCATTTTCACATTGAACAGGTGAAGCAGGACGCTGAAAGGATTGGTCTTCAGAAATTCAGGTGCAAAGTTAAATTATAGTGCACATCTTTTCCCCGAAAGTATGCAGAAACCAGCTCCATGTCATTTGTCATTTCCGGAGGAATTTCTTGGTGATCGGAAAGCGAATCGAAACACTCCAAGTCTTCGCCAGATCTGAACAGCAGCCAGTGTTCACCGCCAATCTCAGTTTCAGTTCGATGCAAGAAAAGTACTTGCTGCACATCGATCTGCTTGGTATAGTAATGCAGGTGCTGGAAAAGTGATCCATCAATGAACGGCCCCTAATATATTGTTTTCAGAAGGTATACTCATTGTTTTTTTCATTAACGACACTTACATTTGCCTTGGTGAGATCTACCAGTGCTTCTGTGTTCGCACGTGCAATGTGTTCTTCAGCCGAAGTGTTCCAGTCCATTAACTTTAAATGCCTGGCCAGTTGGCGGTAGTAACTGGGCAAGACAAGTGCCCCGGATCCTAGACAAGAACTTAATGCATTCGCAATGTCAGCGAATCCCTGGGCCTCATCTTCGCGCATTTGGTAGTTGGTATCATCCCACCGTTTGAGCTCATCCATGCCAGCGAACATCTCCATCTCGAGCTCACGATCCTCAGCAGTCGTACCTGGAAGCAAATGTAAGTGGTGGCCAATATTTAGGGCAATGTGGTCCAAACCCGACGAAGTTCAATTAGTGCCACCTGCTTTGCTTGTTCTGCCCAATGCTTGCTTTCCTCTTTCTCACGTCGTCTTTCCTCTTTCGCGCGGCGTCTATCTTCTTGAACTTGTCTTTTCTCTTCTTTTTTCCTCTCATTCTCCTCTCTCTGTTAAGTTGCATGCATGAGTGCTGCTTGTGTATACATGATAGATTACTGACCTTCTGCCTCTTCGCTTCATCGGTGGCTTCTTTAGTTGGGCTGCCAGTCAGCAGACTATTTTTGTTGAGACGTTAACTTTCGAGAATCGGACAGGTCCACTTTTACCACCTTTGTCCCCAGAATGACCTGATTTGCTAGATTTCGACCTTGCAGTGCGACCCGGATGCAGCGGGCTGGTCGCCGGTCTCCGTCCCCTACTTACTATAAAAATAAATGAGACACCATGCCAGCGCCTCACATTTGGCTGAGACTCACACTGGCTACTGTTCCTACCCAGCGGATCATCAATTTCAACAGCATCCTCATTGCCATCTGAGTCCGATTCTTGGCTAGTGTTAGATGGACTATCTCCATCCCCGTCCCCGTCAACACCCCAAGGATCGAAGCCATTCTCAACCTGATCCATATAGCGCTCGAGGTCAGTCATGACAGCACGATCTGTCCGTCTCTGCACCTGTCAGCCAGAGTTGTCTTCTTTGACAGGATTGTTCTTCTCTCCCCGAGCTGCTACTCCACGTGTTTTACGAATAGCTTCTAGGTCTGTAGAGTTATCATTTAGCTTAGTGCATAGGAAATTCAAATGAGGTAGCACCGTTGTATCGTTCTACATTTCCATAGTCGATCTCCACTCTTACGGCGAATGTGTGCTCACACGTTTTGCCAGTCTGTCGAAAAGTTGGACAGTTACAGGTAAGGGTGTCGTCTTCCTGCTCGACCACCTTATAGAAATCGGGCTCTTGAGCCATAGTGGAGGTCGTTGACTCCGAAGCTGTCAGTCAACAATGGTCAATAATATCCACCGACACTGCAGCGCGGGAGAGCCTGAGCACAGCTGAGTCGAAGGTCCTCATGCCTGCGGTAGGACAGGTTAGGTCTCGGGAGTCCGAACTGCCCTGCAAGGCTACAGGCTGAACACGTCGATCGCGGAAGCACAACTGAGCGCACAAGACAACGAGTTTGCACTTTCCAGTGAGTCCAATTCTAGCCCTTCCGCATCAAGTCTGCCGTCCAAACCATGCTGGAAGGCACTTGGGATGATGCCACCGCCGCACTGCACCGAGGACAGCGCTCGGGTCTAGGGCTGCATGCAGTCAGTTCCCGAGCAGGAGCGCCAAAGCACACGAGACTGAAATGAACCTGAGTCGGCTGGGCACTCGTGGTTCATTGTCAGTAGTAATTGCAGGTTGGGTCGAGTCGTGCATCCACTCTGGTTGGTGACATTTGCAGGCACGTGTAAATCGTGTCCGCGGCAGGGTGCAAGTCCAGACGGCAAACACGGTGTGTTAGTCTTAGCTCATACGCTGTCCATACGCAGCCAGCAATAACACTATCCTATTTACGTCCTGGCCGATACATTAGCAGGTGGACTGAATCAAACAGACTTGCCTACCTTTAAATGCTGCGCACCGATCATAGGTTCAGAAGTTCCATCAGTGGAAGGGATGAATGAACATCATATTGACGGGCCTGATGGAACTCCCCGTCTTACACTCGAAATCTAAGAAATTTGAGGGTAAACACGGGGAGTACCAGAACCGTGCAATCTGCAATAAATTATTAATTTATCGTTGAGGCTTTGGTGTTTGAAACCAGGTTTTTTGACATCAATGATCACCATTGTCCATTAACCAGATGGCAGAGAATCCCCAGATCCTAGATAACAGGATAAATGACAATATTGGAATTGGCCTCGGCAATTCGGTTTCCAGACAACAAGGTCAAATGGAACTTGCATACATCTAGAGAACAGATCCAGAAGGGAGTATCATTCCGCAGGGCCTTGGGATACTATCATAGAAAGTTCGTTCAGCCAAGGTTGCATCATGATGCCTGAGTTTGAGGTGTCGAGTCCTCGATTCCTCGCTCCGAGTTTGAAATTTGTTAGGCCCAGAGAGCTTCCATAAGACCGATACCAACAGTCCAGACTGTAGAGAGGCGAGTTTTAGGGAAGTCAGACGCGACAGAATCAGGTTCCGCGGAAGCAAATGTACACTGTTACAAATGTGACATGTGACACTCTGTGGCCGCCGCTTCCTGAAGGTCACAACTTTAGGGGGATGTTTCGCCTGTGGAATTTTTCTGGACTGGACCGGAATGGGTTGCGAGCAAGCTTGAGCATGAAAGTCGTTGTTGGAAAGCACGGACCATCTTACGTAAGCTTTCCCTTCAGTTTTTGTGAGACTTGAGTTACGGCCATGTGTGACAAGTGTCACTCACAGCCATTTCCTTAAGGCCAGAACTAACGGGGGGTGTTTTCCTACGCCTGCGGAAAAATCTCAGATTTAGTTTGATTTAATATTTGAATTATTAGCTATGTTTCATGTTCTGCGAGCACCATTAAATATTTTATTCAGTGCAACTTTCCTGTGTTGACGGAAGGTGTCGCCAACCAGAATACACAGTACTATTTGAGACCAGTTAGTTGGCCACTTAAGCATTTATGCCCCAGCCCTGGTCTTCTGCCAGCGCCGGTACCAACCAAACAGGTATTTCCGTTGCTATAGATGTCAGAATGAGCCTATGAAAGGTATTTGCAGTCAGTATTTCAAACCAGTTTCCGAAATTCTGAGACCAGCGGCCGGCAAGTGCCGGACAATAGTAAAAAATTGTCTGTCCTTGATTGCAGACAGTGAGAAGAAACTCAATGTGCGCGTCAACACTAGTCTGTTAGTTACCGCGCCCAAGTAACCGTTAGGTCCCCTTATTATGTAAGCTCGCTCGTTTAGGAAGGTGTAATTAGTCAAGTGCAGCGCTCAACGACGCGACTTGGACGCGCTGCCCGCGACAGAAGATTCTCGGAGGCAAATTTCGGATGTTATATACCTCATAAAGTCACAAAAAGTACTCTCACTGGTTGAACATTTCAATTTTTTCACCTTCTTTTTCAGTGAAAAATGTTGTTTATTTTTCACACATTTTTCACTGAAAAAGCAGGTGAAAATTTCAAAACATTTTCATCACTTTCTTATTTTATTTCGAATTTTTCACCTTGAATTGAGAAAGTGCTGAAAATATTTTAAATTTTTCACCTTCTTTTTCAGTGAAAAATGTCTGAAAAATAAACAACATTTTTCACTGAAAAAGAAGGTGAAAAAATTGAAATGCTCAACCAGTGTCTAGCACATGTTATTCTACATGAGGTCAAGTTCAACGCCTGAAAACCACCAATGGCCCGTCACTGTGCTCCATTTGGGATGCGACCCGTGTGTGGTCCTGGGGGACTAGAAAAAATCTCAAAAATCTTATTCTTCTGTATGAATGGCTTTCAAAACATAACTCAGGGTTCAGAGACGGTAAAAAGCTCAAAACGCGTGCAGAACGCGTTCGGGATATTGAATGTTTGCGCAAGCATCTCCCATCATTACGTAATAAGGCGAGCTAACACCACGGTAACTAACAGACTTCAGAACGAGGAACGAGTGAGGGAGTCTGTCAAGAGAGACTACGTCAACACATCGTGTCACCACTTTCGGGCTCAGTGGGGCTCAGATAACAGTTAAGTGGGCAAAACCAAAAAAATTGGTGACTTCGACGGTGGTCCCTGGCAGCTAGTTTACTGGTCAAGTAGAGTTTTAGGGCTATTTTACCACGGTAAAATAGCCAAAATTTCTCCGGGGCTCTGCCCCGAACCCCGTGTAATTTACAGGGTAAATTAGGTCAAATAGGACCTGCCTGGACAGCGGGGGTAAATTACCTAAGTCAAGCAGGCCTCTGGCCTATTTCCCACTAATTCCGTAGGCAACGTCCCGTCCGCCTCTGCGTCAGATTCCACATCCATGTCTCTAGTATCTGCCCCGGATTATGTATCAAGTGGTGCATTTTCGTTTTGATATTTACGCTAACTGTACATCAGCATCTAGTGCATCAGCTTCCTTCACGCAACTTCCAGCCAACGTTCTGGTATCCAGCGCGGTGGCACCAACTGTCTGCCGTTCGGCACCATGTACACCTCGTTTACCCGCCCCATTGCCTCGCTTGCACCCACCGGCACCAGGTGTCGCCCACATGCTGCCCCACGTCCCTCGCTCGCACAACTCGGTTGCGACCGCAGGTGTCACCAGCAGACCTACACACCTCAACTCCCCAATGGGCTCGCATACAGCCTTCCCTCCGCAACGTCCTTTGCAACCCGCACCTTCATCTCAGCAATCCATGTCCAGAGCTCCTCTCACGCTTGCCCGCTTTGTCACACCCCATGCCTCGACTAGCCCCATTTCCCCCCCTGCTCGGTCCCGATTCCGATGGCGTCTCTAGCAAATGACTCAGAGCAGAAATATTAGCTTGCCTGTGCTCGAGTTCAGCGCACCGCGGGGACAGACAGCGCACACCCTATTTTTGCGCAGACACCACCGCCTCCTGCTCACGGACGCTAAGCTGTCCGTAGACGCCGCGTGGCCTCACACATCGCCTGTGTGCGGGCTCGCCTCGAACGCACTGCGCCGCAGCGCCTCCTCGCACCCATCCCCCTGACTCGAACGAGTGGCGCACCCAGGCTGCGCATCGTTCCCACTCATGCCCAACGCCCAGTACTCCTACTTCGCCGAGTCCGCCTGCCTGCGAGCGCAAAACAGTCTGTGCGCAATCCACCATGGCTGGGGTGGGAGCAAGGAAGAGATCTGTTCTGTGGACTCGTTCATGCATGATGGCCCACGCGAGCTCCCTGTGGTTTGCGTGTGTCCTGCGGTCGATTCTGACTAGACTAGCTGTGTGTGGCCCATTTCATGTCCCTTTTCAATGCATATGATGTGCTGACCCTCTCCACCCCTCCCACTTCATATATAGGCAATCTGCACCCCTGCTATCGTCTCCTAACTCGAGGCAGCATGGCAAATGGCCGTGCTACTTTTGACTCGGGGGACATCGGGCATGGGGTCGGGATGTGCACCGGCTCGGGCTCGTTGCGCACTGCCGACTGCACTCAATCGATGCGAGCACCCTCTCCCACGGCTGCTCTTGCGCTCGCAGATGGCATCGTCCGGCCGCATTGCGCATTGATCCCCATGAGAGACCGGGGTACTGATTAGGCGGCCGGGGTGAGCAGCGGTCAGACGCGGTGCAGACGGGGCGAGGGTGTGGGCATGATGTGCAGCAGTGCAGCGGCAAGGCGGGGCGTGGGTAGATGGAGTACGTGGCGGCAGGATGTTTGCTGTGTGCCCACTGTGGCATCCTGGTCCGTGCACCGTGTATCGTGCTATGGTGTGCCTCTTTGCACGTGTGCACGCCCTCATCCACGTCTTGCTGCTGTTGTACCCACACAGCCTGACACTCATGTGTGGTCGGCACGGGTTTCTGACTGCCAAATGTAATTTATTGATTGAGCATATACATCTATTCTGCATCAGAGTCAGGGTCTCCTACAGCAGCCCTAAGAACAGCACGGGTGTTGGCAACTCGCCACACTTGTCTACCAGATCCATCGTTTGGCATGGGGATAATAGCTGCCCCCGAGTTCCACAAACGATGACCGCGCTCCGAGATCTTGAAAGCCTGCCTGTCGACCTTCTTGCTATCGACTTGCCAATTCTGGTAGTACGCAAACCATTCGTTGGCAATGATCATGACGAGGCGGTACACCCTGTTAACAAAAGTCAGTAGGAGATACCATATTGCAGGAACTGCCAAGCACGTACGATTTGTTTGCTCGATTTTCTAGAAAAATCTGATCAAAAGTCTTGAAGGCACGTTCAGTCCAGTTGTTAGTCGAGATTTTATCACGATTGTGCCCGTGAGGGAGGCCGATGTCGGTCCAAAGATCTGGACAGTATCTCATTATGTTTGACCCCCAGATAGTAAAATGGTGCACCTCTCCAAAGGTCAACGAACCAATTATTCTCAAAGTAGGCTATGATTGCAGCAGCGGTGCTCCGATCAGTGAACGAAGCAATCCGAGTTTTGAATGTCTGGACATCAGCAGCCCAGTCATCCTCAGAGCGACAGCGCTGAAGGTCGCGGACCGCGTGGAGTAACTTATCCTTGTTGCCTCGGGAAAGTTTTGGTCGTTTGCTGGAGGTATCTTGATCGCGGTCCCATCGCAGGATGGCCTTCAAAGCAATAAGGGAGCTCAGCAGATATTGTGGTGCACCGAATTAAAGCATGTGTACCTGAATTACATGGAACTGACATAAGCGGACAATCATGTCTGGCCAAACTATTCAAGAGTGATTAGTGCATTCAATAAGTCCGACGACATATCCCGCGTACCTGCCAAAATCGCCTTCAGTTCGGCAGCTGACTTGTCTATTATGAAAAATAAGGGAATCCAGTTCCACTTATTTCTTCGGACACGCGCTGCTACCTCCATGAGCTGCTCTCGGAATTTGGCATGCCCAGGATCAACATCGACATTTCCTGCAACAGTCAGCCCAAGTTCTACTGACTGCAGCCAGGGTTGAAATGTACCATTGAGCAAATCACGAGCCATGTTTTCGACCAGTTCCTTCACTTGACGAATAAACTGCTCCAGGGTTTCGGCGGTGACATTGGCGGAGACATAAACCGGGCCTATTGGTGCATGTAAATTGTCAAAGCTTATGGATGATAACATCGAAGTTACCCGGTAACATACGCCCATTTTGATCAATGGTGGTTATAAAGGTCACCGGAGCACGGTTCTCATTCTTGTGTCGCCAACAAGAATCGAGGCCAAGCCCATGGATATGAGCCCATAAGAGAATTGATTGCAGGGCGTGGACACTTTTGATACTGGTAGCAAACCTTGACGGAGGATTGGTTGAGTAATCTACCGGACAAAAACTACAGCGCTTAAGCGGTTTTTTTGCATAGGCTATTAATCACTCACCCAAATATTTTTTCGGGGTGTTCTTCTGCAAAGATCCCAATCGCCTTCAGTGGATCGGTATCCAGCCGTTCATTGCGTCGGATGTTTGACACCATATGCTCCACTTGGGCAGCCGTCGGGCGCCTATAAACTGGAGTCTTCTTTTCTTCGTACGCAGGTAATAACCCTGTAGTATATTAAGCCTTCAATGGACAGATCCCTAATAAACTTACGACGCTTGATACGCCCAGCCGTCATATTGGCAATGCTTGCATACTCCATGATACACTGACGAATATGTGGTGAAGGGTCCAGATTGCGCTCGGCAACTTCCCAGTGGGTGTTCCTCTGATAGACCCTAGCTTTCGATAGATTATCGGATGAGACTTCAATCTAATCACAGGCTGGTGAGTAAGGATTGCATAGATCGAAGTTGATTGACATACATGAAGGATGACGTTGTGAGGACAGCGCTTTTTCGTCTTCTTTCGTTTCCCCCCCTTCTCCTTGCCCTTTACTTTCTCAGCCTGCTTCGGAGGATCCTCATCCTCCCAGCCGTCATCGTCATCGTCATCGCCATCATCGTCCTCAACAAGATCACCACAGTTTCCGCGGCATCTGTAAGATGCGCGAAAGACCGGCCGAGGATCCACTGCCAGTTCCTTTGGTACATCACGGTCCGGCGTAATCCACTCAATAATGAAAGGTCGGGCTCTGATATCTTTCTGACGGTCCACAGGATGGCCAAGATGTTTGACCTCTACGAGGTCCTCCGCAACATCGTATTCATGAGGGGTATAATCATTACGCTGGAAAGCAAGAATACATTGAATAATACGATAACTAAGTGGAGCGGTGCACATACCCAATGCTCAAAAGTTTTATACAACTCTGCTGTATGACTTTGGCCAAGTCGCTTCCAGCCTTTCGTGGTGTGGTTGACTTTGTTCAATGGCCTAGCTTTACGTTTGGATTTCGCCTTGGGTCCCGGAGAGGTTGTGCGGTCGCTGTCACTGCCACTAGACTGCGATCCGAGGCGTAGATTCTGACGGAGAGCGAAATTGACAGTACGTGCGGTGCGGGGCGAAAATTTGACAGCTTTCTTTTTCCGTGGAGATCCCGAAGTGCTCTTACGTTTGGTAGGTGTGGTGGGAAGGGGGTGAAGCGTTGCAGGCGGACTCGAGGCTAGGTCCGGGTTCGGAACGTCCGAACGCTGCCTGCGAAGTGAATGGGATTTACGCCCACCTTTGGACCGGACGGGCTATTGAATTGACAACATAAGTCCCTGGCTCCACTATATGCGGATAAAGTTGACAAACCAGCTTGGGCTTAGGCTTCAGTGGGCTACTCGATGGGAGAAAATCATCCTCATCGGAGCTGGTACGGGCAACAATAACCTTTTGACAAGAATCAAGGGCCAAATTGACGTAAATGAGGAGAAACGTACACCACGTCTCCTTTTGTGGACTCGAGGAGACGGCGAAGACGAAGGCGAGCACTTCCAATCATATCAGATCAGCTTTCTATCCCAGCACAAGAAACCGGTGCTTACATCAGATCGGTGTCGAGCCATAGGTAGCGTCAAAGCCGGTATGTATGTGTGCTGGCAGGGCTCGGGGAAGAGGAAGAGGAAGAGATACGAGAGCGTCACCAGGACAATGAAAATTTTAAATTTGATGGCGGTGCATCAGACCTCAGACTCGATCTCGATCAAGTAGAGGTCCTGTTCAAGTGAAACATCACAAGTTAAAATATCACAAGTTTGAGGAGCATGAGGTCTAACATTTTGTGTTGTTTTGCGTGCAACTAGAGCCATTTGGCACACACACGGCGTGTACCAATGTAGAACAGCCAATACAGCCAGCAAGTAGAAAAGTGACGTTACGAATGCATTTTTACGCACTTTGTCATCGTCGCGGATTATCCAGATCATCGAAAACGAGCCTACGAAGTGCGCCGAAACGCGTCAGCGTAGAACGGCCAGTCGAGACGGTAGTAGGGTGTGACATGTTTTCATGCGTGTTTTTGTGCGCTGTAGGAGCCGATGGATACGGAGTCGAGAATGGCCAGGGAGGGGGTAGCACAAGTGTAAGAGGGGCCTCAGGCCAGGCCAGTGCGCTTGAAAGATAAATATCCGTGCTTTATACGTTTCGGAGTCCGACAGCACCCTTCACTCTGCAAAGGCTGGGAAATTGTCCAGTAGTAGCTCCAGACATATTGTAATGAGTGGGGAGCGACACTCTGAGACTTCAGAATATCATATGCACAGCGTGTGGGCTTTAACGGTAAAGCAGGGCTTCGTTTGGAGTTAACACAGTCAAAAACCGGGCTACGTTTGTAGTTAGCCAGGTCAAAAGTCGGGCTCCATTTGTAGTTGTCGCAGTCAAAAACCGGGTTCCGTTTGTAGTTGCCCAAGTCGAAAGCTGGGCTCCGTTTGTGGTTGGCGCAGTCAAAAGCTGGGTTCCGTTTGTAGTTCGACGTCGGCTTGGTCGGCAGTCGAATTCAGGCTCCGTTTGCGGTAATTTCCGGCTCCGTTTACGGTTGACCGAGGGTTCGGTTGACAGTTGAAAGTCGGGCTCCGTCTGTACTTTTCGCTGCGGGCTCCGTCGGGACATTTCACTGCGGCTCCGTTTGGACTTGCTACGGGGCACAATCCTGTTTTGCAAAAACCAAACCCGGATCCTCGATGACCCGTGAGAACGGGTACTCGAACTATACTAACGTGGTGACCTCGGCAAGCTTACGCGGGGGTTACCATCGAGGTTACCACCCTAGAGCGGTATTGTGGCGTATACTGTATGTACACACATACATACACAACCACCACAGTTCCCGAAACCCTAAACGGATAAAAAATAAAGAACTAGTAGCGCGGAGAGCAGATATGAAAACAAGCAAGCAATGCATAAAGAACGCACGACACAGCACAGCACATCCACCCACCCTCCCCGCCTCTGTCAAGGTATACATCCACAGCCCGACGTCGCGGCGCCCAGCGATCGACGACTCGGACGTCGACCAGCACGCACGACGGGCAGCTAGCCGTACCCTATCGGAGTACGTGCGGGTATACGGCGCAGCAGACACCGCAGACACCGCATACACCTTGAGTAGATTTGGTTTCGCGTTCCATCTGGTTGAAAAGCAAATTTAGACTTAGGCTGAACGCACTTGCTTCTTCGCTGTAGCGGGAGGCGGGTGGGCTACAGGATGCCCGAGTCCTTGAGCGCGTTCTGCAGGATCGTCTCCTTGACGGCGGTGAACACGAGCCGGATGATCCCGATGTTCTTCGTGTTGGTCGCCTGCGTGACGCTGCACACGGAGGACGTCAGCGGGAGTTCCAAACACGATTTAGAGGAAGAACATAAAGAAGGGGAAAAAAGGGAAGCGGGGACATAAGCAACAGAAAGGAGTAGAGGGACTCACTGCGGATACACCGTCAGCTTCGCGCGGTTCTCCTGCATGAACTTCCACAGAATGTACTTGACCGCCTTCTGCAGGTCGTTCCCGCCCGCATACTCGGGGAAGTAGCGCCCGAGGGGGATCTGTGGGGGTGTCAGCCGGAGGAAAGCGGGGGGTGGTGAAGATGTGATAGGCGGGAAAACGGCGCACCGCGAAAGGTGGAGAACAGGGAAGACGAAGGGAGGACGCGTAAACGCACCTTGGGCAGTTTCCGCTTGAATAGGTCGATCTTGTTCAGGAACAGGATCACGCTCGTGCGCAGGAACCAGCGCGAGTTGATCACGCACTCGAAGAGGTAGAGCGACTCGCGCATGCGGTTCTAGGCGCGGGGTTAGCGACGAACGACGGGAGATGGAAGGGAAAGGAGGATGCGGATGTGATACGAAGGGATGGCGGGTAAAGGAAAGATAAGGGAAACGAGGACGAGCATCAAGATGTGCCATGGCACAGGGACGGGATCAGATGACGCGACATGTCGGGTGGGATGCGGAGGTACATAGGGGGAGAAACGACATATAATGAGAAAGGCAGAATAGAAGAAGCACGCACCACACGCCGCTCCTCTTCCAGCACCTGGTCGTACTCGCTCAGCGCCGTGCAGAAGATGATGCTCGTCACGCTATGCAGGGAGAAAGCAAGAAGAAATTAGTACCGGACTGCGAGCAGAGCTGCAGGAAGAAGACGAGGGCTGCAGGGACGAGATGAGAGCTGTAGATGGGGGAAAGTGGGAACGACGGATTGCTAGTCCGACTGCGGCTATATGCCCAGATGTCGAGCGCAAGCCGTACGTACACAACGGCCGATTTCTCCGCACAGGGCCGGGGGCAAGCCACGCGCAGGAAGGCGAGCACGTTAGCCGCGCACCACACAGTCAACGTAGGCATACACCGCTCCCAGCAAGCCGCGCGTGCTCAAAGCAGAACTCATCGCGAAAGCACGAATTCCCAAAAAGGAAGTCCACACACCCACCTCACCCGTGTTACCCGTCTTCTTCGCTGCTCGACGCGACCGCGGCTAACGACGACGCTGCGCGGGAGGGAAAGACGAGCAGCACGCCGTACACCCATCCATCCCCACTCCCCGGCCGTGCACCCCCAACACAGACGGCGCACCCGGACGAAGGAGGGAGGGCTGGCGCGTCACGTACGGACGGCGGGACGCCGCACCACGCCATACGGAGGGCTCGGCGCAGCGCACACCCCTGCCCCTCCCGCCGCCGACGACGAAGAAGCCGACGGCCGCCGCTCAGCAGCGCAGTGCGCCGGCCACACGTCCGCTCTGTACTGGTAACCACCATGCGCACGGAGGGCAGGCCGCCCGGGGACCTGCGCGAAGTCGGGTCGGACGCCTGGTCACGCGCGAGCTGCGCCTGCGCAACCCGTGGGATGGGAGCGCAATTGGCCGCCGACCGCGTACGCATGTATAGGCAGCCTGCTCCACGGAAACGCCGCACACCGCGCATATCGAGGTCCTCTCTGCACCCCACCACAGACAGAGACGCACACCGAGCGCACCGGGAGAGGATGGAGGGCAGGCCGTCCGGGGGGCTCGACCAGTCGCACATCATCACGTACGGACGGCGGGCACCACCAAACTCGAGCGCGAGGGCCCTCGCCCGTCAGAACGTCGGCGCGGCACAACCGAGCCACAGCTCCGCCGAGACGCATAACAGACCTCGACGCGCCGCAGATGTCCGATGCCCCTACCGCACCCCACGGCATCCCGCATGAAGAAGAAGAGCGAAAGGAAGCGCGAACCGCACGCACCACTCAAAACAGTGGATCCACTTCTTGCGCTCCGAGCGCTGCCCGCCGACGTCGACCATGTGGATCCTGGGGGAGGGCCGAGCGTCAGTTAACGTGTGCAGACAGGAGGGAGAAGTTAGCGGGTGGAGGAAAGAGGATAGAGGGATGGGAAAGAACGGGGGGGGAGGGGCCGAGCGTCAATCCCAATCCCAGCATTCATGCATAGCAAGAACATGGGGAAGGAAGAGGAGGGAGGGCGCGCGTCAGACGAGGGGGCGAGGTGGGATGGGAGACGAGGTGGGATGGGAGAGAAGGCGGGGGCAGGGAGGGGAGCGCGCCAATACACGAGACGGGAACGGGGCGAGCGGGATGATGAGATGCGCCAGGAGTGGCACGCGGGCGGGGGGAAGGACGGAGTAGGCGAGGACGGCGGGGAGCGGGGAGGGAGGAGCAGGAGGACGGCAGCCGGAGCAGGAGGGAGGAACGCGGGAACGTCTACGAAGACACGGCAGGGAGGGGAATGGGCGCGCGTAGGGCGGGGCGTGGAAGGAGGGAGATGCGAAATATGCAGGGAGTGGGACAGGGAGACAACTGGAAGCGAAGAGGAGGGAGAGAGCAGGACGACACGGAGGAGGGCGGGTAAGGGGCGGTGCGGTGCGGAGGACGCGCGGGGAAGGAGACCGAGATACGGACACGGACGTCCAACGCGCGTGGATACACGATGGACGGGCGGCGAACCCAACGGGGTGCACAAAAAAACGTAGCGAGATGCCGCACGACCAGAATAAGAAGAAAGCGCGACTCACGACAGACCCCCCATCCAGAAGCGCGTCTCCGTGATCGCGGTGCTCTTCGCGCTCGCGCGCAGCACGTCCTCCTCGGACGGCACGTACGTCGGCGCCGCGATGCGGTGGATCGATGCGAAGAAGCTGTTTGGGGCGGGGGGTTAGCGTACTTGTTCGGCTCGTTCGTTAAAAAAAGGTGGGGGGAGAGGAGGGGTGGGAAGTGGACGGGGGATAGCAGAGTAGGCGACAGGGACAGCGGGGGAGTGGGCGGAACCACCAGGAGAAGGGGAGGGATAAGGTGGGAGCGGAACGGGGAGGGACGGGCGTACAGCAGGCGACGGGGGAAGCGAGGAGGGAATGTAGAAGAGGACGGGAGAACGGCGAGAGGGTGACAGGATAGGGAGTGGTCAGTCGGGCCCGTGAGCGAGGCGCTGTCAGCCGCCCGCGAGCGCAAAGCCAGCGTCGCCGCAGTGGACAAGAAAGGCCACTGTGCATAGGAACGAAGGTGGAAATAAAGCAGTGGGTGGGCGTGGGATGGGCGCAGGGAGAGCGTGTGGGAACATAAGGTGGTGTGAGGCAAGGGAAAGGGTGGGGGAGGGTTGGCCGCCTGAATTCGAAGGAGCAGGTGGGATGGGGTGTCGCTGGGAGCGGAGGAGAGTGAGGCGGCAGTGGAGGGGGGAGGGCGGCGAGGAAAGGAAGAGAGACGGCGGGGCGGGGTGGGAGGTGGGTCGGCCGTCTGTGGGGATGAAGTGGAAGAAGGACAAGGGCGGACACAAGGGGAGGGAGAGCGGCGAGAAGGGTGGAATGGGATGAAGTGGGAGGGGAGAAGAGAGACGAGCGAGGTTCGTGGGTGCGAAGATGTAGATATGTGATGGACGAAAAGCGGGTCAGCCACCACGGCAGCGCACGGCGTCAGCCACCAGCGGGTGAATGGAAAGAAGATTATGGGAAGGGATATAAGGGACGGGAAGACACTCACTACAACGCACTGTCCATGAGATAAAAGCCATCCGGGTGCTCGTCGACCGCACGCTCGACGAGGGGGTCGCGCGCGACGTGCCAGATGGCGTCCGCGAGCGCCGGCGTCAGCACCGCATGCGTCGGCGCCTCCGCCGTCCCCGGCATTGCGCTCACCCGCCCAGTCTGAATCCCCCCACCGTCCCTCTCCCTTTCCCGCCGCCCGCCCTCGCGCACGAACGGCGTCGGGTCGACCCCCACATCAACGTCGCACCCGCCCGCCTCGCCCTCGTCCTCCGGCGGGAACGCCGCGAGTATGACGCCCGCGCCACCCTGCGCGTCGCAGCCGAGCGCTTGGACGCCCACGCAGTGCATGACGCGCGCGAGCATGCGCGCGCTGTCGAGCACGTTCTGGTATATGGTCGTGCGGTACTCGGCGCGCTCCGCGGGCGAGAAGCCCGCCTGGTGGATGATCTTCATCTGCTTCACGATCGTGCTCTTGCCCGACCCGCCCAAGCCAAGCAGCAGGATCTTGCACTCCTTCTTGTACCGCTTCGAGTCCTCGTCGATCTGCCGGTCGATGGCGTCGCTCCGCGCCTTTTCGACGCGCGCTTCCTCCACGCCGCGCACGACGCGTGCGAGCGTGCACGCACTGTCGAGCACGTTCTTGTATACGGCCGTGCGGTACTCGGTGCGCTCCGCAGGCGAGAAGCCCGCCTGGTGGATGATCTTCATCTGCTTCACGATCGTGCTCTTGCCCGACTCGCCCAAGCCAAGCAGCAGGATCTTGCACCCCTTCTTGTACCGCATCGAGTCCTCGTTGATCTGCCGGTCGATGGCGTCGCTCCGCGCCTGTTCGACGCGCGCTTCCTTGGACACGGGCTGCCTCATCCCGAGCGTGTCCCGAGTGCGCTGAGAGGTCGCTGGGTGGTCCGATTGCCCGCTGGGAAGAGAGGGTGGGCGGGGGGAGACAGCGGAGACAGCGGAGACAGCGGAGACAGCGAAAACAGCGGAGACAGCGGAGACAGCGGAGACAGCGAAAACAGCGGCGAGCCCAACAGCACCACGGCCTGCGAACAGTTAGCGAACAGCACAAGTGGAGGTGGACACTTGGTGCAGCTGGTGCGTTGATGGCCACTTACATAAGCGCCTCAAGTCGACCAATGGGACTAGCCCAAAACGGTATTTGTGACGGGCGGTCACTCGCACATGACCTCCTGTCGCACGCAGGAGCGTCTAGTATTTAATAGTGACCGTCTACTTTGAGCGCACCTAATAATAATATATCCGATTCCCAGCCGCTTCACCAACCGTGACAAGCGTAGGCACGTGATGGCGAAGCGGTCGGTCACGAGCCTACGGTCTGGGATGCATATCAGATGGCATCACCAGCCATCGCAAATTTCCTGATGGTGTGACATCAGCGTCTACGACATGAGCTCGATCTACCTTGCTTCCACTCCCGTCTGACATGGCGGACAGATCCTCGTTTCCTTCTGAATTGGAACAGGAAATATTTGAAACGGCGGCCGTAGCCTATCCAAAGACAATTCCTACACTGCTACTCGTCTGTCATCGAGTCCATGTCTGGCAAGTCCTTTAATGATTTACACTCGAAGACGCATTATTGATGCGCTGGCACCTACTATAGGATCGAACCGTTGCTCTACCGAGTCCTTCAGATGGACAAGGAGCCCGCTATATCAGGCATTGCGGCGGCATTGAAATCTAAGCCAGCCGGTTTCTTCCAAAAAGCTGTGCGACACATTTTTCTCGATCTCAGTTTATGGCGACATGTCCACACGGAAGCCAACTTGCGAATACTAAAAACCCTTTCTCCAATCGATAATCTTGTTATCATGAATTACAGTTCCTCAGATTCCGCATCTCACCAGCACCTCGTCGAGAAGCGCATAAACAGGCTGGGGCTGTTTCTGACTTGGGTCCTTCGGTATCCCGTGGACTTAAAGAAGCCCATGTTCTCATCCGTCACCCATCTACTCATCCACAATGCTCATGATGGAGGCGGGCAAGAGTGGTCGGACCTCGTGTCCCTTCGTGCCCTTACGCACCTATGTCTCTCGCAACATATCTCCAGCTCCATCCTGCCCAACGTTCTTTCTCAATGCCCCAGACTTCATGTCGTCATCAGGATGTGGGCTGACAGACAATCAGCAGAAATGTTTTCCGAAACTCTTACCATCACCGACTCACGTCTAAGGTGGAGAGCGTGGGAACCCAGCACCTTTATGTAAGCCGTGACAAAGCGTGACGTGACGTTCCAAATCTCGGGTTGGAGAAAAAATTTTGAATAAATCAGTGCAAAAAAATGGATTTCATAGGGGAAAAAAAACTACATATGTACAGACTCTTTCGTCAATGTTACTGCATCATAAGGCAGCATCCTATGGCTCTTGTATGTCTTCTGTAGATAACATAAATCCTTCCCAGTACAGCCAAGATAGTAAGCTGAGACAAATCGGGCTGCTCTATTGGAAAACCGAAGAATAAACAATTGAGGGACTTCATCCAGACATCTTTTGACATTTGCTTCCATCTCCTCAATATTCTTGGTGCTGGGGGACTTTCGATACTTGAATTTTGCTGCACCCCAGTACATTTCAATAAAATTGAGTTCACAGTGGTATTTAGGATAGAAGTCACAAATATGACCACGGCTTTCAACAAGTTCCTGAAGTGCAGATTTCTGATTGATAAAGTCTGGCTGATTGAATAGAATTCTACGGCAGCAACAGCTGGTTGCTTCTGCTTCACATTTGAAACCTGGACACTGAGCTAACAAGCCGGTATGATATGTCTGAGTAGCCCTGATTCCTCAACTTGAGCTCAGCCTGTTTCTGGCGCCAAAGAGTTTGCTTAGAATGTCCTGTGTAAATTCCTCTCTTTCTTTTTCTCCCAGTTTCCTGCTCAAGCAAAAGTTCTGCTTTCTCAGCAGCTTTCTGAGCATTGACCAGAAATTCCCCAAAAGAATCCAAAGCAGCTGCAGAATTGAGTTCCATATCCTCTTCATCTGCATTATTTTCCTGCAGTTCTGTGCATTCCACATCAGGAAGTTCATCTCCAAGCAAAAGATCCCATGAGCTAAGAGTGTCATCTAGAGAGGCTACATCCAATTCTGAGGAGGTTTGAGCTGGGGAGTCCAATTCGGAAGAGATCTGAGCCAGGTCATCTGGAATAGGGGTACTAGTCTGTGATCTCTTCAGAGTGAGAGCTGCTGCGGCCTTGGAAAGGTTGTCCTGCCTAGCTTTCTTGCTTTTACTGGTTTTGGGCATGGTGCAGATGGAGGGGAGAGGAGAGGGCCAAAAATGCGACTTGAACGAGGCTGCAACAAGGCTCGGGTGAGGCGCCGGGATGTCCGGACCGATCATGTGATTGATTACATAATCGTTCCAAATGTTCGGGGTTCGTTTTCCGAAACTGCGCCAAATGCACGGAAAAGGCCGTAGGAACACAGTTTCCTAAAAAGGAAAAAAGTGCTTATAACTCTGGAATGGATGTCTTTTTGAAGATTCTGCTTCCTAGGAAGTGATAACATGGTCAATTAGCACATTTCCTAGCAGCCATAATATTTTTTTGAAAGTTCCTGATATAGTTATTAGAGCGTGACAGAATGGCTTATGTAAGGGTGCTGGGTTCCCACGCTCTCCACCTTAGTCCTGATGGTGGTAGCGGACTACAGAGCTGACTGGGAAGCAGGCACACGGGGCGGGATGATTTCTGGGCACGCGCGGATGAATTTTTGGCTCGTAAACGGCGGGGGGAAATCAAAAGTATGTTTATGTTTCTGCTTCGACCAGTGAAAGATACTAACCTGGTGATTTTTAGGCTCCTGCTATTTGGTCAAAAAAAAGGGTGTCAACAATGCTTGAATGAGTGAGGATGACGATGAATTCTCGGAGTGCCGATAGTTCAGCTTGGGATAGAGAATATATGTGACCAGTAGGTGGTATTTCACCCTCCTCGGTGTCAATTTGGAGGTCGTATTGTGATGTGGAGGTAGATTATAGGCTTCAGACTCCGAAAAAACATCGGCAAAGTCTTGATACTCGGTCGGAATATCCAAAAGATCTCCATCCAAGGAAGTTGAATGACCAGATATGTCGCTTCTAGGACAAGTGCGAAGTGTACATTGAGTGGTGCCTTTCTGCCCAATAATAGCAGAGTAGGCAACAGCAGAAACCAGGGATATGTGGGGAGGAGAACCGAATGGCTTCGGAGAAGCTGAAGGAGGTGGAGTACCAGATGGCTTCGGAGAAGCCGAAGGAGAAGGAATATCCATAGAAGGATCAGAACTGAGAGACGACCTCGGAGATTCCGGGATGGGCTTCGGAGTCGGAGTTTCCGAAGGTCCTTCTGTAGAGGAATTAACCAGAACAGAATTAGACTGTATAGTCTGAGGAGTCGACATTGATACCCCGATGGTGTTGGAGGAACGGAAAGATATTAGGCCTGCTGACCAGTCAATCAACGGATTGAAGCGGTGGAGCCAGTTGAATCCAAGAACCAGGTCACTAGGGGCATCCAGACGGGTGACATAAAATTCCAATATTTGGACGTCTTCAGTGGAAAATTGGATTGGAAGGCGGATTTGCTGATTAATTATGGAGGATGTGCCGTTGACATATCGGAGCCTTATCAGAGATATCGAGTAAGGAGCAAAACCATTCATTTCACAAATATTAGGAGATATGAAACAATGTGAAGATCCAGAATCGACAAGAGTCCGAAGGCGGATATTGAACCTTGCAGCGAGGGATGAAGGAATTGTAAAATTCATAGTTGCATACATTTCGGAGTTTCCGAAGGAATCTCTGAGTGAGTCAGGAGGTGCAGCATAAAGGTCGAGGTATATGGCATTAGATGAAAGAGAGGACGTGTTGAGGAAGACCTCGGGAAGCACACTAGAGTCAACACAGCTCTGATCATGCGTGGAGGTTTCAGAGCTGCTGACTATCTTTTTGACTCCGTGGTAGCAGTGTCGGAGTTCTTCGGAGTTTCCGCTTTAGAAGCCCTGCCTGAGGCATTGGTTCTCTTTTTGTTACACTCTGCAGCGGAATGACCGCTGCCTCCACAATACATGCAGAGGTTGAACTTCTTGCAACGCTCCCTCTCAGCTTCCTTGAGCTGTCCACTCTTATCCAGTTTGTCGGCATGGGTTTCGGAGTTCTCAGAGTTCCCGAAGACTGCAAAGCGGTGGAAGTGGAAGAATGCTGAGGTTTAAATGTTTTCTTCATATTACCACCCTTCTGGTTGGAAGAGGTGGAAGTCGAAGAAGACTCGGGATTTCTGTGAGTACCGGTCTGCTCGCGTTTCCCCTCCGATTCTCGCTTCCAATAGCAAGTATCAACCCGTTGAGCCACAGCCTGAAGACCGATAAGAGTATTCGGATACTCCATATTGACAAGGGGATCCTTAATTCTCCTTGGCAATCCTTCGTAGTATTGGAAGCAAAGGGCGGTCATTCCCCAACCAGTATAAGCTGAAAGCTTATTGAATTCGATGGTGTAGGTGGTGATACGGTCCGTGGATTTCATTCGGAGATTCCGAAGCTGGTCCTCGGCATCTCTGACAGGATTGTGTGGCCCAAAATTGTCCTGCAGGTCTTGAAGGAACTGAGGGAAATTGCTGTCCCAAGCAGGTACAGTGTTTGGGTCGGGGTCGAAGAGCTGGGGTTCAAACCAATCTAGGGCGGTGCCTCGGTGTGGCAGTTGCAGCTGCCTCAGAGAGGTGGCAGTGCATAGTAGTTAGCGTCTGTTTTGGTTGTTTGTCAGCAGAAGAAAGCTTGCTCTGGCCCACGGAGGATTTCTGTGGTTTGATCGCCGTGCACCGCCATCAAGAGATCTCCCGGGCTGCACCATAGTGGTGACGAGAGTGCTATTCGAACCCACGCCATCCATCGGCCCCGATTATCTTCGATCTTCGGGAAACTAGCTTTTTGACTTTTGCCTCGTTTTTTTCGCTTGAGCTTGCCTCTTCGGTTGTGACAGCCCCCGACAGACCGACAGACCGACCGACAGACCGACAGAGCGTGGAAAAAATGCTGGCGCCCACGACTAGGAGCTCGACCAGGAGAAGACACAGCAGTGTACCCAGGACACAAGAGGAAAACGAGGAGGCCGAGCAGTCAGTGCCTCTGATTGAACTCGAAGGGCGGGCTAGCCTACCGTCACCTGCGGCCACCCCTACTCGGACAGCCCATCTCGGACTTGGACTCAGTGCCGCCTTCGCGTTACGCGGGCCCATCTCCCCGAACAGTTTCTATCGATGCCGACGCGCATCCCTTCCAAACTCGCCGGACCCGACACCTGAATCATCTCCCCTCCCCATCCTCACGCCCTCACCGCTCGCGCAGCTTGCTCCCACGGCGACAATCTCGCCCCTGAAAACTATCATTCCAAAAACCAGACTACCGACAAAACGATTACATATGGCGACCGGGCCGACCTTTACGGGGGCTGGAATGTCTGCAGCTACGGCGATTGATTTCTTGAAGGATGTGCGGCTCGGTTTGAGAGATCGCGGCGCGACCGACGCAGAGAAGCTTGAGGAGGTTGGGGATCGATTTCGACACGGTTCGCTGGCGGACATTTGGTTCCGCGGAAAGACCTTCAAGACTTGGACGGCTTTTACGAAGGCGTTCGAAGAACGCTTTGCGGGGATGGTTCTGATCGCGAAACCCCGTCCTCAGCTTCTGGCTGAGTTGACGGGTATGAGAATCGCGGTCGGACATCTTGCAGCGGAGCACATCCTCGTTGGCGGGGAGAGGATAGCCCCCATGGTCGAGTTCCACATGCGCTTGCGAGAGGCCGTACTCGATGCGAACGCTGGGACAGAGACGGAAGGCGTATGGGGCTTCCACGCGGCGCTGCCCGCTGCCGTGCGCGTGTCGATCGGGAACGCGCCTGCGGACTGGGACGCGATGCTCGCAGCTCTCGCGCTCGTGCCGCAAACTGCCATTGATATGGTTGTGGAGGAACACAAGCGGAGCTGCGCCTTCGACAAGAGCATGGCTGAGCTCAATCAAGTCATGCACAGCGTACGAGTCTCGGCGGCGCAGCAGCAGCAGCAGGCGCCGAGAGCGACGACGGTCGTGGTGGCAACTCCGCCGGCGGGGGGTCCACCGGTAGTAGTGGTGAACCAAGGAGCGGCGGGCGGAGGAGGCGGAGGAGGTGGTCGTGGAGCTGCAGGGAAGCGGGAGCCTATACCACAAGGCACGAATGAGCAGAGGGATAGGCTGCGCAAGATCATGCTCGACACGAACGCAACGCAGGCGCTTAGCAACCCAGCGGGACACGCGCAGTACGGCGCGCAGATTGCGGAGTGGAACAAGGCTAACGGGCACATCGCGCCGGAGGCGATTTCGATCTGGTCGACTGGTTATCCGCTCTCGCCCGGTACGGCCAAACCTTGCAGTGGCGAGTGCTGGAAGTGTGGCGTGTACACTACGCCTCTCCACAGGATCTGCCCGGCACCCCTCCTTCCCCTTCTCGAGCGCAAGTACCGCGCGTATTGCGGGACTTGGTTCGGCCGCATTCAGGCGCCCACGGTCACGATGAACTATGTCGATGTGGTGGAAGTGGAAGGGGTTCCATGGTATCGGCAGGGAGGAGCGGAGGAGGCGAGCGGTGAGGGGCAGGGGGATTTTTGACTCGGACTGTAACGCGCAGCCAGCGTGCAGTCCCAAGTCCCGGCCAAGTTGGTGGCTCGGGTGTTTCATCTTGTGCATCAATACAACATCCTGAAATCAAGATTGTTGACGTGTACCTGGTGGACCCGAGTAAGAGCAAGAAGACGAGCCCGCCGTTCATGCAGTGGATGAGCTTTGGGGGACCGTGGGGAGAGCAAGTGCGAGCGGTGGGGTTATTCGACACAGGGTGCCAGGTTGGGGGGATGGACAGAAAGTTTTACGACGAGAGAGCGCGGTGTTTGGGGAAGATGGAGCCGGCGATGCAGCACCTCCGGATGGCGAACGGGAAGGTTGTCGTACCGGATGGGCGCTGGATCGGCACGGTCGAAGTCGGCGGCGTGCGGATCCACGGCGCGTTCGACATCTTCGACAGCAAAGGGAGCTGGCAGATACTGTTCGGCAAACCCTTGCAGGCGAAGCTCGGCATTGTGCACGATGTCAAGAGGGATGTTGTTACTGCGAGCACTGGGGGACGAAGCGCGACGCTGCGGAACCAAAATCCGGCAGTGTGGAAGGGATGAATACATGCTACTTTAGAAGCGGCAAGGTGCGGAGCCTCAATGGGGGTGAATTCTTGCGAGATTCCCCCCGCGAGGCGAGTCCCATCCGAATTCGAGACTGAATCCATTGACCCACACGCAATTTTTGGAAACGCACAGGACGCTACGGCGGCGTACGTGGAGCAAAATAGGGAGCCGATCGCGAAGACGAGCCGGATTGAGGGGTGCAACAAGGAAGGGGATGAAGACGAGGAAGACACGATGCTGGGAGAGGCTGTCGATCGAACGGCCACGTGTGAAGCCGCGCTGGGGGATGAGTCTTGCGAGACCTCCCCCGCGAGGCGAGTCCTGACATTTCCTGATGTTATGAACGATGATTCAGCAGCAACGACAGGGATTCTTGATGACGACAGTGAAGAGGAAGATGGCGAGGACGAGACGAGCGAGTGCGTGAACGAGGAGCTGGAGGGAGGAGACACTGTCCTTGAGGCAGCAACGCGCGGAGCCGCGTCGGGGGAACAGTCTTGCGAGACTTCCCCCGCGAGCATTGATGAGGAGGAGCAGGTCCGCGACGACGAGGAGTTTGAGGAGGTGCATGATGAGTGGTCGAGTGATGCTGAGGGCGAGTGGGAGATTGTGGACGAAGACGAGTGGTTCGAGAGCGACGCAGAGACATGCGAAGCCTCAACGGGGGTGATATCATCCACGATTCCCCCCGCGAGGCGAGTACCCCCTATCATCACCCCGACATTGAGCCCCGTTAACCAAGTCTCCCAAGCGTCAATGTCTTCACCAGCGGCGCCGAAGGACCCGATTTTCACGCGAGCGATGGACCCGTTTAATCCCGCGCGCGTTGCGGCGGTGTTGAGCGTGGTGGAAGTCGGACTTGACATGACCGCGCAGCAGCGTGAGGACGTGCGGGCTCTCGTAGCGGAGTACGCAGATGTTTTCGCGCTGTCCGTGAGCGAAGTATTCGTTGTCGATGGTCCAGGGTATGCTCCGACAGTGCCGGATGGTGTCGAGTTTAGCAAGGGAGCCATACCGCAACGCCCGTGGTCGAGACCGCAGAACGTTGACGTCAACAGACAAGTCGACGAGCTCGTAGCGGCAGGGGTGCTGCGAAGGATGGACCCGCACGCCGTCAAATGTGTAAACCCCATCTCGCTTGCGGAGAAGGACCAGGATGCGGGGCTGTTGTTGAACGAGCTCATCCACGCTGTAGAGGATGAATGCCTTAAGCATGGGATGGAACCTTGGACAGACTTACCACCCAGAGACGCACCTGCGGAAACACGCGCGCCCGGACCGCCGAAATGGCGCATCTGCAGGAACTTTGCTGAACTCAACAAACATCTCAAAGTCGTGCCGCTGCCTCAGGGTAACATACGGGACAAGCAGCGCCGTCTGTCCGGTCACCGATACGTCTCCGTTTTCAACTTCGCTTCCGGATTCTACGCTATTCACGTTGACGAGAAGGTGCAGCCGTACCTCTGCATTTGGATCCCGGGAAGGGGGTATTTTGTGTTCATGCGGATGCCCTTCGGACTCACTGACGTGCCGACCGCGTTTAGGGACATGTGCGCTCAACGGCTTTGGGACTTGCTCGTTGACGGGTCGATGGAGCTTCTGGTCGATGATGGCGGAACGGCCACCGACACTTTTGAGGAGATGATGCGCCGGTTACGGGTGATATTCACGCATGTACGTGAGACGCGACTGTCACTGTCCGCGAAAAAGACGAGACTTTATATGACCGAGACGCTCTTCGCCGGCTCGACCGTCGGACCGAAGGGCGTGTCCCCCGATTTGAAAAAGCTCACGACAATTGTACAGTGGGAACAACCCACCCAGGCATCCAGACTCCACTCCTTCCTCGGCCTCACCTCCTACTTTCGTGACCTCATCGAGAACTACGTCGACCGCGAGAAGCCGCTGCGCAATTTATTAGCTTGGGTCGATACATCCGCGGCCGTCAACAAACGCCAGTACAGACAGATCATGCGCGCATTTCCCCTCAGCGACCACCGGACAGAGAAGCACACGAGGTGCTTTCTCCTGCTGAAGCGCATACTTACCACGGAGCCCGTATTGCGCACGCCGCGATTCGAGACAGTGCAGGAACACCCGTTCATCGTTACCTCGGACGGCTGCAAGGGTGGGCTCGCGGCGATCTTGGCGCAGAAGATGACGACGGCGCTCCCGGGCGGCAAAGTGGTGCTGAGGCGGAATCCCATTGCATACGCATCGAAGCGCACTTCGCCGGCGGAGAAGCGGTACCCGGCTCACGTCCTCGAGCTGGCTGCGGTGAAATTTGTGCTCGACAAGTTCTCTAACGTTATCTGGGGACAGCCAGTCTTACTCGAGACGGACTGCCAGGCGCTACGGGATGTTCTCACCAACGAGAAGCTGAATGTCGCCCACGAGCGGTGGAGGAATGGCATTCTAGGCTACAACATCGTCGGCGCGAAACATATCAAAGGGACGGCCAATGTGGGGGCGGATGTCTTGAGCCAGAAGTATGACGACGTGGAAGAGGAGGCGGGGGATGGACACGAGTGGACAGTGTCGCCCAATTGGAGTGCAGAGTCGGGACTGGTGAACGACATGTTTGCTGTGTGCGTGGAGGCCGCTGGAGAAGCGGATGTGTTCCTCATCGTGGAGTTACCCGCGGGGACAATAGCCTTGAGGGAGCGTTTAAAAGGGGAGCCGCTGTACGTGGAGGTGTTGGACGCCCTCCATGAGCTCGACTTTGGGACGTCGAAGCGTGTGAAGGCTAAAGCGGAGCATCGCGCGCTCGAATACTTTGTGGAAGATGGGAAGTTGTGGAGGCTCGGCGGAGGAGCGCGGGGCCGCGCGAGGTTGAGGAGGGAGTGTGTGACGCGGGTGGAGGCTCTGGAGATGGCACGGAAGGTGCACAGCGAGCGGGGGCACTTTGGGCAAGACGCCGTCAAGATGATCTTGATGGACGAGATCTCTAGCCCGGGGCTTGACGCGTCGATCCTGGAAGCGATACGGGATTGCGGACAGTGCAAAGTGTTCAGCCCGAAACACACACACGCACTCTTGAATCCAATTACTCGGCGACACCCCTACGAACTCCTAGTCGGCGACTACCTCAGCTTGTCGGTCGGCAAAGGCGGCTTCAAGACGGTTGGCCTATGGCTGGACTGCACGTCACAGAAAGTCTGGGGTGACAAGTTTAAAACTGCCGGGACAGGGAAGACGACCATCAGCACACTTGCGCGGATCTACAGAGACTTCGGCAAATTTGAGACGGGGATGACGGACGGCGGATCTCATTTTGACAACGCCGAAGTGCGGGACTGGCTCACCGAGCGGGGGATAAAACACCACATCGTCCCGAAGTACTCGCCCTGGATAAACGGACTCGTCGAGGGCGCCAACGAAATTTTGATTCACATCTTGGCTCGGCTGTGCGCACCGGACGTGGGGGAGGACGTATGGAATGCCACGACATGGCAGACTATGCCGCGAAACTGGCCGGATCATTTCGACGAAGTGCTCATGATCATGAACGAGCGGATCCTCCCATCCACCAAATTCACGCCGAATGAGATCGCGCTGGGGAAGGTTGTGAACACGCCCAAGACGCCGTTGGCAGACTTTGCGGAGCCGCCGACTGTAGCGGACGTGGAGGCGCATGTGGGATACGTCGCGCAGCAGCGCTTGGACGGATACGCGGAGCGTGTGAAGTACGCGCTGGGGCGGAAGGCGGTGTTCGACCGTAAGGTGATCGCGTCGCGAGCGGGGGTGGTGAGATTCGAGCCAGGTCAGCTCGTCCAGGTTGCTGGTAGTGTCTGGGATTACACTTTCAAGTCGCTCCGCAAGCTCATCCACTATTGGTCTACGCCGCATCGTATTGCAGAATGCATTACAGAATTGTACCTATTGGACAACCTACGGGGCGAACGGCTGAGTGGTGTCTACAGCGCGCGGCGGCTGCGCGCCTTTGTGCCGAAGAAAGGTGGTCAGCTCGAGCACAAGCAGGCAGAGTTTGAGGCAGCACAGGGGCCGGTGGTGGATGACGACGAGTGGCGGGAGTTAGGGGCCGTTGAGGTGGAGCGTGCGGAGAATGTTGGTGCTTTCTTGGAGTGACGTGGCGGGGTTTTGGTGGCGCGGACGCCGCCTTTGAGGTGGTTGGCGCATGTGGCAGTTGCAGCTGCCTCAGAGAGGTGGCAGTGCATAGTAGTTAGCATCTGTTTTGGTTGTTTGTCAGCAGAAGAAAGCTTGCTCTGGCCCACGGAGGCTTTCTGTGGTTTGATTGCCGTGCACCGCCATCAAGAGATCTCCCGGGCTGCACCATCGGAGATACGGCATAAGATGAATGATTTTGTTGTCGTCCGTGGTGAAGTCCTGGTCATGTTCAGCAAAGTGCAGATAGCACTGAGCGAGGAATGGGCAGAGTTTCTGAGGATCAGAACCATCAAAAGTATTGGGGTTCCGAAGGTTAGAGTGAGAGCTCTTAGATCCAGACTGTGGACCTTTCAAACTCCGAAGTACCTCCGTGAGGTCTCCAATATTGGCCAGGATTTGTCAGCCAAATCTTGTCTCCTCATCAACAACCTCCTCTTCTTCGATAGGTGGTTCATGTTCATTGGTTTCCTCAACTATCGGATCTTCCGAAGGAGGAAGAGGGGTGGTGAATGGATTAGGGGTACGACGTGGAGCCTCCGATGGTATTCCTCCAACTGGGTAAGAAGCCAGATGAGGATTCATGGTGGGGTAACGAATGGGCTGGAAAGTCAGAGGGATTTCTGACAATCGAGCAGCAATGGAAGTAATGGGAATATTGGAAAGAAGTCGGGATTGCCGGCGGTCACGATCAACACACCATTGGAGAAGATTATTGCCAGCAAGAGATTGAGATGCGCCAGGCGTGCCCGGCACGATAGATGCAGGATTGTAGGGGTTAAACTGATCAGCCATGCAAGCCCAGATAGTTGAATTTGATAATACTGTTAAGTGCTGAGCCGAGGGAATCGGAATTGCCGAGGAAGTCCGAAGGTAAGAGTTCGGAGTTGTCACGGAGTTCCGAAGGGTCAGAAGGTCATTCTTGCAAGCACTACAAACAAGAGTGTGCGACTACCTGGCTTGCGACCAAGGAGAGTCAAGTCCAGAGATAAGAACAGGAGGACGAGTAAGGATGCAGGAGGGCCGGAGGAGGCATGGAATATCCGATAGGTCGGAAAGTCCGACTCAGGTTGCGTTGGGAAGGGAGAACGCAATAACATATATAATTATCAAACTGAAGAACAGAGGCTAAACTATTTAGCTTAAATACTAGTAAGCTAGTTGTTTAGTGAAGTACAATAAGGTGTGAAAGATTAGTAAGTATAAGTTCGTGGACAATAAAGTTGTCAAGACAATCCTGTGAAGGATTAGTAAGTATAAGTCCGTGGACAATAAAGTTGTCAAGACAATCCTGTGAAGGATGAGTAAGTATAAGTCCGTGGACAATAAGTCATCAAGACATCTTGTGAACGATGAGTAAGTATAAGTCTGTGGACAATAAGTGAATGTCGGATAAACTCCAAGAGTGAAGGAAGGGAATATGAGTAAGAGGAATTTGCTTGGTAATCCCTCATCGCGTAATGTCCCTTGCGATGAATAGAAGTCCCCCTCGGAAATTCCGAAGTAAGTCCAATCAGAGCTCCGAGGAACTCCGAGTTGCATGGATATAACACCACCCATCTCTATGTAATCTCAGAGATTTCCTGGCGACAGACAGAATGTCCTGTGCTGGGGTCAGATTGGAGAGGGGGGATTGGACCTGGATGCCTCTAAGGGTATGACCAAATATTACCCAATCATTGTGGAACACCAAGGGGGAATCAACACTAGAATTGCCTACATAGCAGGGGGGGGGGTTCAATTCAGAAGTATAACCAATAGGTTGATGACCATTGACAACACTGCACTTTCGGACTTGGCTGTGAGGATGGCAACAGGAGACAAAGTGACAGCAAAGACTGATGTGGAGAAAGACTACTTCTCTGTATTAGATGACCTTGATCATGTAGGCAGCCATGTCCAGGGCTCATTGACATTCGAAAAATTCATGAGAAACGAAGTATGGTCGCTTATTGCATACAATGGTGCACCAACGTGGTTCATAACATTTTCTCCGTAGCAATCATCTGCTTTGCCTGTATTATGCCAACAATAAGGTAGAATTCAGTCCACATATAAGAGGTTCTGATGAAAGACTGTGATTAGTTGCCAGTTGCCCAGAACCCGATTGCTGCGGCCCGATTCTTTCATCACATGACCTTGGTGTTCATTGAACATGTGTTGGGTGTGGGAACCGGTTTACCTGGGTTATATGGAGAAACAGATACTTATTACGGAACCGTAGAGTAGCAAGGAAGATTAACACTCCACATGCACATGTTGATTTGAATAAAAAATTCTCTTTCTCCACAAGAATGAGGCAGGCTTATGGATCCAAACTCTTCGTTTCAGTGTGAGATGATTGCATACCTGGAAGGCTCGCATGTCAGCCAATTCTTAACTGGAACCATGGCAGACATTCGTGCAAAGTTTCCTTATACTACAAGTGGATGTAAACCTGGCCTCTATGATATTATTACCAATGATGTACGTATTCTGCTCCCAAATGAGTATATTGCACGATATGCCAGACTTATTGTACCTGTCTACCTTAGATGACAACATCCTTTTTGATGCAACAATAACACTTACTCAGAACGATTCTTTGCATCGATTTAATTTGCGTGGGGTGGTTTACGCTGGAAATAGTCACTTTGCTTTGCAGTTGGTTACAGCTCTTTGCAGAACTTAGGGCGCGGATGATTTTCTTTCCATTTTGGGTGTTTTTGATTGTTTTGCGTAGATCGTGTGTTCTGGCCTCAGTTCGGGTAGGATTACCTCAAGACATGGCCCATTCGATTCGCCTTCAAAATATGCAGCACATCGTCTCCTCAGAACTTTCTTTGGGTCCCTGGTGCGATTTTCTGTCACAGGTACACAGTTTTTGCAGTATTTCCTTGCAGATCACCTCTAACATTGGTTCCAGTGCCCCAAGGGACGTAGATTTTTGGTCTGATGGATCTTTGTGTGTTCCCTAGCACATGGAATACTCGGATAGTCCAAAGTCTGTATAGTTTCAATGCATTGTAGATTATAGCCATCGGAATATCAGTAAAAAATACTCCTCTAGGACAGCTGGTGTTGGCAGGTCTTCGCTGCTGGGCATCTCCTCTCTGATTTTGACGGGCTTTTTTTGCCTACCTGGCTGCCCAAATGTGCCTGCCTCGCCGTCAGCAATATTTTGTTTCTCCTGGATATGCATATGCAATGTAGCGGCGGGACCACTGTTGTTTGTGACGCGCCCGAGAAGAAGTGGGTGAGTATTTTGAAGCAGGATTTGCTGTATTTTCTGAAGATGAAATCCTCATAGGTGGTCTCATCGCGATCAACTGCATCCCGATCACCGCTTGAGTTGGCGAGGGATCGCGCAAACAACAAGATGTCTGTTTAGTTCCGTAGCCCGAGGTTCCGAGTCCCTTTGAATTGCACTATGCTTGTATGTGTCCCTGATGCGAGCCATGAGTGAGAAATTTGAGATTGTCACACAGAGCCCGAAGTGTTTCTCTATGTCGCTCCGTATTTTTGGGAGATCTATTCTGGAAGCCGGTCTTGCATAGTTCAATGATCGTCGCGCACTCTTCAAATATCCGCAGCCAAATCAGCAGTGCCACACTATTTTGCATACCCGTCAAGAATCGGGTTACTCAGTGTTCCGGTTGTGGATCTGCGAAACATATCCAAGGTTGAACACATACCCAGCGAGGAAAAATAAGTGTAGCCTAGATTATCGAAAACCAACAACATGTCATTCAATTGTTTTGGAGTCTTCTAGTGAAGTTGCGCCGCCTTCCAGAGACCAGTAAGTTGAACTATTCACATGTCCTACTTATACCTTCATACGTTCAACCACTATCGGCAACCGTGGCTCCCCGTCGACGCTGGGCGCCGCGGGCGACCCCATCTTCCACCGTATTCTGTCGGTCGCGATCGAAAACTGGAACGACCGCAGCAGGACGGACAGAATCACTTCTGCTCGCATGTTTCAGGTGAATCATATCTCTATAAGCAGCCGTGACTCACTGATCTCCAGTTGTACGAACTTGAATCCGCTTTATGAAAGAATAAATAAATATAGAAGTGAATAATCAGGCTGCCGCTCACATGCAACTCCGCCCCCCACCGACGAAAGTCATCATATTCCCGTACACACCCGCCATGCGCACCGTCACGCCCTCCGCACGCCCATTGTGCCACCGCTCGGGCCGGAACGTCAGCGCGTCCTGACCCCATATCGCCTTGTTGTGGTTCGCCGCGGCGATGGCGATGTAGACGGCAGTGCCCTTGGCGACCACGATGGAATCTATGGGCTTGCCGTCCGTGCCCGTGATTGGCGTCGAGAGGGGGAGGACGGCGTCTGTGGTGGTGCTAGTGGGAGGTGAGCTCGTGAGGCGGATTTGGATTTTGGAGGAAGGCGTACACGCGGGACATTGCGGGAGTGACGGGGGGATAGCTATGGCATGGATGATATGAGATCAGGTAGTGTAATCAAATATTGGAAGGCAGAGCTGACAGTCTCAGAGTCTCCCGGATGACCGCGTCGAGGTACGGGAGGCCAACCAGCTTATTATGGCCTATATGCTCCTTCGTCGCCATAATTTCTGCACGCAGTTTCTCCTGCACTTCAGGATGCTGCGTTAGGAGATGTATTATGCGATTCAACGCAGAGGAGGACGAATCCGTCGCAGCCTGGATTATCATTCTGAAAAGCACGAAGTTGTTGTAATCAATAAGAGCGAGGCCATAACGCGAGACCAACGCACGACGTCTGCGCGGCTAGCTCCTCATCCGTAAACCGCATCCCGGCCGCAGCCGTGTTGTTGCTTTTAACTGGACGAGATACCGTTTGGTTAGTCGCCGCAGCTGAAAATCAATCACAATGTACAGACTCACGCAAAAGGCTCATGATGTCCTTGGCGTTACCTTCTCCGTCCACATCACTGTCATGTTCGCGCGCAATCGCCGCTTTCTTGTCGCGCACCAGCGCCGCGGCCTTGATGTCCATCACAGCCACAACATCACGCAAGTGCCGGAGCGTCTTGGAGGGGATGAGGCTGAGCGCGAAAGAGCGGAAGGCAGCTGGCCCGATGCGCGAGACCAGCGGTAGGAAGGGCAGGAATATCGCGAGCTTGACGATGGCGGGCCTGCCTTGAATGGTGTGTCACGCCAAGGTCTATCATATGAGCCACTAACGTTAGGTTTTTAATCGACTCGGCGTATTGGTCTTGCGGTTCCTCCCCGGCGATCATCGAATCGAAGGAGTACCCGATTCCGGCGCGGCCGATGAATTCGAGGGAGGCGCGGCTCAGGATGGAGTACATGTCGAGCTGCCGTGTAACATGTCAGTACTATAGCTAGGAGAAATGAACAAAAAAATAAAAGAAAGCATTCATACCTCCTTCGGCCCGGATCCGAGGTGTGGTGCGATCAAGGCATCACGCACCTACGAAGGATGATGAGGAGCGGAAAGAGGAGTTAGAACAAATACAGAATAGACAGACCCTGTCCGCAACCTCGTACAGCACCGGCATCATGCCGCGCAGATTGGCTGTGGAGAACGCAGGCATCATGATCTTGCGGTGCTTGCGGTGTTCGTCGCCCGACGTGGACAGTATCCCCTTGCCGAATACCAGGCGGCTCATACTGCCATTCTGTTCGTGTGTATTCAATGTCAATGATCCATCAAGTTCAGCGACGCACCTGAGAAAAATGGGTGACTCCTCGTATACGTCTTGATGCTTCACGACGATGTTGTGCAGCGCCGCTGGGTCGAATACGTACAACTGCCTGTCCTGGCATAGCGCGAATCCGAATTCAACGCGTGGTCTGACGGGAAGCGATGATGGGGAGCCCACTCACCCCGAGAAGCCCGTGGATCTTGACGACGCCTTGGTACTCCTCCAGGGTCTTGTGGAACTCCCAGCCATCGCGGTCGTGAAATTGGGCGAGGTTGCCTTTGCGATGATGCCAGCGCCTTGTGAGCCGCGTACCGCCTACAGTCGCACATTAACCACGTACCGACAAGGAAGGACGCCGGGGGCGGCCCAGGAATGTTATCGAGTGACGAGCGTGCAAAGACTCTCCGAATGCCATGCAACACGAGCCACGAGAGCGCCAGCAGGAGGCCATAGTGGAGAATCGTCGTTAGCATAGTCGGCACTGATGTGTAGGACGTGCAGTAGTGCTCCGATCGCGGTATCCCCGCATTATACTCCTCGCCGTGTGCTGTGTGAGGATTCCGGATCACGGCAAGGCATGGGATACGTATCTTGAGAGAGTTAGCCCCGAATTTGAAACACCCAGCACTTGGCGCACACCCGCCGCTGATTGACAGGCACGCCGAGTTACTAGAGGGGGGCCGAATACGGGGTGTGCAGCGCACGAAGCGCACCGAGAACCAGTTAGTCAGAATGCCGGGGGTCTTGGAGGGGGCTTGGGAACGAATGCTAGGGCCCAGGGTCTTCTCAATGCCACCCTGGGTAGTGATGTTCTGGCTTTGGCTTTGGCCTGGATTCATGGCTTTGGCTTGGCTTTGGCTTCCCAAAAATCCAAGCCGGGCCAAAAGCCAAGCCAAGCCAAAAGGTTGGCTTTGGCCTGGAAGCCAAGAAGCCATGGCTTTTTGGCTGGGATTGATGGGGATTTTTGGCTTTGGCCTGTCAAAATCCCAGGCCAGGCCAAAGCCAAGGCAGTTTGGAGCCGGCCAAAGCCAAAGCCAAGCCATAAAGCCGTGGCTTTTTGGCCTGAGGCCAAAGCCAGAACATCACTAACCCTGGGTGGTTTCCACGGAGAGCTTCTTGAAGATAACGGGCGAGAAAGCCGATACGGTGGGGGAAAAAAAACAGAGGGAACTCAAGCACTTGGGAGCCTCCATCCGAATCGCAGAGTTACGATGTGCTTAGCCCTCCACAGTCATTTGGCGGTTGCTGTTTAAGAGGCCGGGTGGCTGTGTCTGCAGCCTGAACATCGATATCGCTGAGGCTGGCTCCCCAACTTTTCGCCTAACGTTATGTACAAGAAAATATTTTCGGAATTCGCACATGGTAATCTGCAAGAATTCGTAGTCAAGGAAGGCTGTAGGGTTGTAGGCACACCATCGCGGCCATTGCTTGCATCAGGAAAACCGCAGCTATGGCTATGGAAGCACTATGCAGCACTGTCCAGTGCTGTCCAGTGCTGCATAGTGCCCCATAGCTAGGTGCCCTTGACTAAGCGACCGCCACAACGTGACTAGTCCCAAATTGGCCGAAGGCCGAATTTTTTTGTGTGTGTACCTCTCGCAGCCCTCTCGGCGCGTCGTTCTGGCCTCACATACATTGAATCATCCTGTATACTTGCTTCTACATAACACTTGAATTCCACCTCCGAACAGCTTAGCACTTCCCCCAAAGTACTCAAAAAAGTCATGCCACGGCAGCCCCGAAAACGGAATTACTTGCAACGAGCCGCCGCGAATGCTCGAGCATCTCGGCATCCCCAGATGCATGAGTCCCCTCCCCTGTCAGAGGATGAAGACACGCGGTCGAGCAAAGCAGCACCACTAGACGACACCCCAGATATTGATATGCCACCCGACTCGGATGACAGACAGATTGATTTGTTGGAGGATTGCGAATGGGACTCTGGAGAATCCGACTGCGAATATGAAGGAGGGGTACACGACTGTCTTCCGTCCGAGAGCGAGGACTATCCGTGGACCGACAGCGATGAGTCGGGCACAGATGATGATCTGTCGGACTTTGATGACGACACGATCCGACAAGCAGAGCTTGTGTCGCTGTCCAAACCAACTCCGTATGACGAGCTTACTTCTCAACGAAGCCAGAAAGAGTGGAAAGATGTCGAGAAAAACCGTAGCTTGGGGTATAACGGACAATCTCGCTCCACAAAGTTTCGGAACGAAAAAAATGCTCGTGACCGTGCGGAAGCGCACGAGGAGGCAAAAACATTGTGAGTAACCAATGGGGAATATCTGGACATGGACTGACCGTTCTCTCCAGAAACGACCTGCAGATTGCGCTCATGCGCGGATTATTTGTCAAGAAAAAGCCGGTGCCAATAGCAATGGAGCAAAGTGCAGCGGAACCAGAACACAATTCCAGCCGCGACCCGGTCCTAACTCCTACCGATCTTGCTGCCTATCCCTCTGATGAATCAGATGAAGAGTCGAGTGACAGTGATGCAGACGACGAGGCGGATCTGGCATCTGCGTCTGCTGCTCCATCCACTCCTGGGTAGCCAAACCTAAAGGTTCAGCAATGACACGTCGGTCGACGCACGTGCTGATGAGATATGCCTTTTTAGGAAAGGTGATAGTGGGGGAGGCGTGCGCCAGCTGTCCTAAGGCCGATAAAGCAATGACCAACTGGTTTGAGACTGATCTCTGGCCTGGGCCCTGGC